>ML103468.1:0-75969 GCA_003697995.1 Taxidea taxus jeffersonii
AGCAAAAGCAGTTCTCAGAGGACATTTCTACTGAAAACTACTACCGCCAGAATAAAGAAAGATTTCAAACAACAACATAAATTTATTTATTTTTTTAAAGGAGATTTTTTTTAAAGATTTTATTTATTTATTTGTCAGATAGAGAGAGAGCACAGGAGCGAGCACAGGCAGACAGAGAGGCAGGCAGAGGCAGGGGGAGAAGCAGGCTCAGCTCCGAGCAAGGAGCCCGATGTGGGACTCGATCCCAGGACGTTGGGATCATGACCCGAGCCGGCGAAGGCAGCCGCTTAACCAACTGAGCCACCCAGGCGTCCCAACAACATAACTTTAGTGTGAGAAAAGAATAGGGAGAACAACCTATTAATCAAAAATTGTCTATAGGAAGGAAATAATACAGATGGAGAACTCGAGGATCTATAGACTGAAGCACAATAGAAAGGCCAATGGACACAGGTTCCCTTGAACAAAGATAAATGAAATTGGCAATTTTCGTTATCCGGACCAAGAGAAAACGACGGAGGCCTCCATCAGTACAATCTGGAACGAAAGACGGGACCTGCAGCTCCTACCACGGAAGGACAAAGCAGCAGAAGAGAGGACTATAACAATCCCGCACCCACAACAGGACAGCCTCCAAGAGTGGTTAGATCCTAGTGTGTGCCTCTCCTTGACCTGCTTTCCTTGACAAACTATCCAGGCTCAGTCCCACAATGCTCTCTCCCCCTCTGCCCACTGACCTTGCAGGCTGCTTCCCTCCTGGCCCTGCCCACCAGCCTCCTCCTCTGTTTTCGGGCACCCTGAACAGAATAGGAACTTCTTCCTTCAGGCCAATCTTTTCCTGTCTGTGTTCCTCGCTCTTTCTGCCCAAAATAACATCAGGTCATGTTGGTGGGACGATGAGCCTTCAGGCATGTGTATCCCCACACAGGGCTGAGGGCACAGGTCCCAGATAGCTGGGACACACAGAGGGGAGTCAAGGGCATGGCTGCCCCCGAAGGGAAACCCTGTTTGGGGCTCCCTTGCTGCTGGAGGGCTGCCACACTGTGCTGAGTATGGTCACATGTGGTCACGATGCCCCACATAATACTGAGGAGCCCAGAAATTGGAGTGCCTGTAATCGGCCTCAAAGATGCGGTGAAGAGCACCGAGCCGCGCAGAGCCCCACACTGGACTCAGAGGAGCCCCATACAGGGCCGTGTGTGGTGCCGCGAGGGGGCCGCCGAGGACCGCTGATGGGGCTGAGGACAGGGTCTCGGTGCGCTCAGGCTGCACGCTGTGGCCAAGATGAGCCTCCGCAGAGATGAAGAAGATTCCATGATCCCTGTTAGGATGGTAAGGCAGGCATGACTCTGATCGTAGCAATAGATAGAGGGACCCCTCCAAGTGGGACTTCACCTGGGGACACAGCGCCTTTCACTCCAACTACAGCACCAGCCAGTTGGAATTATGGCTAAAGAGGAAGGTCAGGGACAGTGGATGGAAAATTCCTACGATGAAAGGAAGGGGTATTCCGGTTAAAGCAACTGAAAAGGATTCCTCCTGAAAACAGGTAATGCGTTTGGTTGTAGATGGTGGGGGTTCTGTTCAAAGCTAACCTAGCATGTTCTTGCTGAAACTAGATTTTACAAGGACACACACAGGTGAGTTCAGGAGAAATTTCAGAAGCCTGACTAAGGTATGGGAAACCAAAAAAACTTAGTCACAGCGGTGGTTGAGGTATGGTGCCCTAAGGTGTTAAGAGTTCTGTGCAGGCAGCCCTCACATACAGTGTTGCGCGGGGTCCCCCTCTACTTCTGCAAAAAACTCAGAGGTTAGTGCTGTGTGCAGGCCCACCGTACAGTGTCATGTACAGTGCCACTTTACAGAAAACATGTATTTGCTGACACCTTTTACTCTTTAATTTTCTTTTACGTACTCTCTACACCCAGTGTGGGACTCGAACTCATGACTGGGAAATCAAGAGTTGCTCCACTGACCAAGCCAGCCAGGTGCCCTGCAGCACTTGCTAAGATAATAAGTAAGGTATTATTCAGGACCTCAGCAATAGGAACCTTTTCATTTGGGATTTGAGACTGGGGGAGAGACTGGGCTGAGCTCCAAATACAACCTACACAATTCTGCCCACAGAACTTGAACAAATGAGTTCCCTTTAAGCCACTCAGTTTGTGGCAATTTGTGACACAGCAATATAAAACTATTACAGTAATAAATGTGAAATCAATTATAATACTCATTGCATAAGAAGCATACCATGTATTATTCTTTTTTTTTTTTCATGTATTATTCTTATAAATGTTTGGGAAAAGTTGGCTTATGAGACTACACCAAAGTCTGAAACTTCTGCATATCCAAGGAAGCAATCAACAGAGTAAAAGGCAACTTACTAGAATGGGAGATAATTGCAAATCCTATAGAAAAATAAGATTTCTTTGTTTTGTTTTGTTTTTAAAAATTTATTTATTTGAGAGGGAGACAGCAAGAGCTAGGGTGAGGGGTAAGGGCAGAGGAAGAGAGAGTCTTAAGCAGATTCCCTGCTGAGCACAGAGCCCTATGCAGGGCTTTATCTCATAACCCTGAGATCATGACCTGATCCAAAACCAAGATCTCCAATGGTTACCTGACTGTACCACCCAGGCACCCCTAAGGTTTTTGTTTTGTTTTGTTTCCTATCCAGCATAGTTCGGGAACTTTTTCAAGTAAAAATCTAAAGAAACAAACAAAAAGAAGTGATTAAATCTTGCCATTTGCAATGACATGGATGGAGCTAAAGAGTATTATGCTAAGTGAAACAAGTCAGAGGAAGACAAACACCAAATAATTTCACTTCTACGTGGAATTTAAGAAACAAAACAAACAAGACAAGGGGAGGAAATGATAGAAGCAAACCAAGAAATAGAGAACAAACTGATGGTTCCCAGAGGAGAGTAGGGTGGAGTGTGTGTGTGTGTGTGTGTGCGCATGTGTAATAGGTGATGGAGATTTAGGAGTGCTCCTAAAGCACTCCTTTATATTGAGCTTTATATTGCTGTGTCACAAATTGCCACAAACTGCGTGGCTTAAAGGGAACCCATTTGTTCAAGTTCTGTGGGCAGAATTGTGTAGGTTGTATTTGGAGCTCATGACGAGCACCGGGCGTTGGAAAGAAGTGCTGAATCACTATATTGTACACCTAAAACTAATATTACATTGTATGTTAACTAACTATAATTTAAATAAGAACTTTAGAAAAATAATGTGATTAAAAATATAGACAGAAGAGAGGCTCCCAGGTGGCTCAGTCAGGTAATTGTCTAGCTCTTGGTTTCAGCGCACTGGTCTCTATGCTCCGTGCAGATTCTGTTTCTCCCTCTCCCTCTGCTCCTCCCCACCACTCATGAGCTCACTCTCTCTCAAATAAATAAATAAAATATTTTTTTAAAAGATATGGACAGAAGATTGGAGAAACATTTCTCCAAAGAGGGTATAAATATGGCCAACAAGTATATGAAAAGTGGGTCAACATGAGGTCCCTGGCTGACTCAGAATATGACCCTTGATCTCAGGGTTGTGAGTTCAGGCCCTATGTTTGGGGTGGAGCCTACTTTAAAAAGAATTAAAAATTCAAAAAATTTTAAAAAGACGGTCAGCATCACTAATTACCAGGGAAATGCCTATCAAAAGCACAATGATATAATGCCTCACATGTACCAGGACGGCCATTATCAAAAGAACAGAAAATGATGATTTTTGCAGGGAAATGAAGCTGGAACACAAGAGCACTGTGATGTGAATGTAAGCAGTGCTCCGTGGTAGAAAACAGTATGGAGGTTACTAAAAAATATAAGAAATAATACCATATGATCCTATAATCCTACTACGGTATTTGTCCAAAATACGCAACATAGGATCTCAAAGAGATATTTGGACCCCCATGTCCTTTGCAACACTATTCACAATACCAAGAGGTGTACCAACCCTAATGTCCATTGCTAGATGAATGGGCAGAGAAAATCAGGTATACACACACGATGGAATATTATATAGCCTTGAGAAAAAAATCTTGTCACATGGTGCCTGGATAGCTCAGTTATTAAGCATCTGCCTTTGGCTTAGGTCATGATCCCTGGGTCCCTGCTTAGTGGAGAGCCTGCTTTTCCACCTGCCTCTGCTCCCCCTTTCGTGTTCTCTAGCAAATAAAATCTTTTTTTAAATCTTCTTTTAAGGGGCGCCTGGGTGGTTCAGTGGGTTAAGCCTCTGCCTTCGGCTCAGGTCATGATCTCAGGGTCCTGGGATCGAGCCCCAAGTCAGGCTCTCTGCTCAGCGGGGAGTCTGCTTCCCCCTCTCTCTCTGCCTGCCTCTCTGCCTGCTTGTGATCTCCCTCTGTCTGTCAAATAAATAAATAAAATCTTTTTAAAAAATAAATAAATCTTCTTTTAAAATTTAAATTCAGTTATCCAACATATAATATACCATTAGTTTCTGTTGTAGTGTTCACTGATTCATCAGTTACATATAATGCTCAGTGGTCATGACATCACATGCCCTCCTTAATGCCCATTAGCTAGTTACCCCATGCACCCACCCACCACACCTTCCACAATCTTCAGTTTGCCTCCCAGAGTCAAGAGTCTCTCATGGTTTGTCTCCCTCTCTGATTTCCTCCCATTCAGTTTTCCCTCCCTTTCCCTATGATCCTCTGTGCTTTTACTTATATTCAACATATGAGTGAAACCATACAACTGTCTTTCCCTGATTGACTTATTTCACTTAGCACAATACCTACCAGTTCCATCCACATTAATGTAAATGGATAGATATTCATCCTTTCTGATGGCTGAGTAATAGTCCATATTCCATTGTATATATGAACCACATCTTCTTTATCCATTCATCTGTTGAAGGACATTTCAGCTCCTTCCACACTTTGGCTATTGCAGACACTGCTGCTATGAGTATCGGGGTGTAGGTGCCCCTTCTTTTCACTACATCAGTAAGTTTTTTTAAAGATTTTATTTTTTTATTTGACAGAGAGAGAGAGATCACAAGTAGGCAGAGCAGCAGGCAGAGAGAGGAGGAAGCAGGCTCCCTGCCGAGCAGAGAGCCCAATGCGGGGCTGGATCCCAGGACCCTGAGAACATGACCTGAGCTGAAGGCAGAGGCTTAACCCACTGAGCCACCCAGGAGCCCCCATATCTGTATCTTTAAGGTAAATACCCAGTGGTGCAATTGACGGGTTCTACGGTAGCTCTATTTATAACTTCTTGAGGAACCTCCATACTGTTTTCTAGAGTGGCTGCACCAGCCTGCATTCCTACCAGCAGTGTAGGAGGGTTCCCCCTTCTCCATATCCTCACCAACATTTGTTGTCAAAAAAGAAAGAAGGAAAGAAGGGAGGGAGGGAGGGAGGAAGGGAGGGGGAGGCAGGGAGGGAGGGAGGATAGACGGATCTTGTCACATGCTACTGCATGAGTGGACATCAAGAAGATTGTGCTACAAAAAGTAAGCCAGTAATAAAAATAACAAATCTTATATTATCTCACCACTATGAAATACCAAAGTAGTGATAATTTTGGAAAGAAAAGGAGAAGGGAGGGGATATTAGTTGGTTACAGGACTACAAAATGAAAAATTTTAGACAGCCGTTGAATAACAATGTAAATATACCTAACACTGATTAACCAAATGCCTAAAAATACTTAAGATGGTACATTTAAGGCTATGTATTTTTTACACAATGAAAAATAATTTTTTAAAAAGAAAATCGTAAAGGACATTAGACAATGGGATAACTGACTGAAGACTGTATCACAGATTCCAAGCTATAGATCAGTGCCATGGAGAAGAAGAAGCAAGTAGCCACCACTGCGTGAGTCCTGAGATTCCAGATTTCCTAAGAGATCTTCAGACTCTGTGGGAAGAGATTTTACGTGGCAGGAGAACCATGCTTAGCCCAGAGTGTGCCCCAAATTTTCCTACTCTCCAGTCATAAGTTCTTATTTCTTGCCTACCTTGTTTCACTCATTCCCTCCCCAAAAAAAACTCCAGTAAGGTTCCAACCAGATATTCCTTTCTCTCTCTCTCTCTGCCTGCTGAGCTCGCAGGCTACTTCCCTGATTGCCCTTCATGGTCCACAATGCTGCCAGCCCACGATTGAAATAAAAATATTCTTCCTTCGCGACAGTCATGTTCATGTCTGTGTCCCATACTGTTTCTGCTCAAAACAAGTCCAGAGGACATTATTAGAACAATTGGTGCAGTCAGCAGGTGGTTTCCCCAGAAGGAGACGATAAGCCCTTGGACTGCTTGGATTCACCAACTGGACCCAACAGCTGCGGCCACAGCCTAAGGGGCACCACTGGTTGTTGGCACGCTTGCTGCTTAATGGCTAGTGCATTTGTTGTTTTCGTCGGGTACTGCCAAAAAATTACTAGCGGGAGAAAAATTGGAGAATTCACAAACATGTGGAAAATAAGCCCCAACTCCGGAACAACCAATGGGTCAAAGAGGAAATCAAAAGGGAAATCACAAAGTATCTTGAGACAAATGAAAATAAAAATGCAACATAACGAAGCCTATGAGATACAGCAAAAGCAGTCCTAAGAGGAGCATTTCTATTTTATTTTTTTTTTAGAGATTTTATGAATTTATTTGACAGAGAGAGATCACAAGTAGGCAGAGGCCGGCAGAGAGAGAGGGAGAAGCAGGCTCCGCACTGAGCAGAGAGCCCGATGTGGGGCTCGATCCCAGGACCCTGGGACCAGGACCTGAGCCGAAGGCAGAGGCTTTAACCACTGAGCCACCCAGGCGCCCCAAGAGGAGCATTTCTAACACTAAATGCCTATGTTGGGAGAAAAGAAAGATCTCACATAAGCAACCTAATTGTAATCCAAGGAACAATACAGAGAGGAACTCACTAAACCTGAAGTTCACAGAGGAAGGAAACAATACAGATTTGAACAGGTCAATGAAATAGAGACTAGAAAATCAAAAGGAAAAAAAAAAATAAAAAAACTTAGAGTTGATGGTTTGAAGAGAGACAAAATGGGCAAAACTTCAGCTAAACTAAGAAAAAAAGAGGCCAGACCCAAAATCAGAAGTGAAACAGGAGTCAGTGTAACAGGTCTGAGTGAAATACAGGATTATAAGAGACTACTAAAACAATTATATGTCCACAAATTAAATACCTAAAAGAAATGGATAAATTATGTTGGTACCCCTCGCTCACCTGCTTCACCCATTCCTTCCCAAGAAACACTTCCGCGCCAGCAACAGCTCTGTCCTGTGTCTCTCTGCCCACCGGATGCTTCTCTGGTGGCCTTGCGTGGATTGCCAGTGTCTCCTGCTTCTAGGGGACCACGAGGCTAACAGAAAACGTCTTCCTTATCATTTTGGGGTTTGTGTGTCCACTCCTCAAAATGAGTCCAGAGCACGTGTTTAGGCCAATCGGCGCCTCGAGCCGAGTAGTTCACACCTGATAGACACAATACATCGATGCTGGACTCCTTGGGCTCTTCAGCTGGACCCACAAGCAGGGGCCACTGCCTAAAGGAACCTGCCCTTGGCACCCTTGTCACTTCATGGCTAGGGCGTTGTGTCGATTTTTACGGAGTATTGCCATGATTTCCCAGCCTAAAATGGAGGAGCTCCAAAAGTTGACTGCGGGAGCTACTCCGCATGGAGCCGCTTAGGTGCCCCACCCCCGCCCCATTGCCCCCCGCCCCGGTGCTCCCCGCTCCAGGTCCCGCGCACGCATCCGCGTAAGGCGCCGGGAACGTTGTCACACGCGGTGCAAAGATGCTTCGTGTCAAGAGTCTGAGACTCAGTGCGTAGGGGTGCTCAATCTTTACTCTATGGGGGCACTTGAAAAGCCACTTTCCACTTTGTCTGACTTTTCGAGTCAAATACCAGCCTTCGCCAAGAGGTGAGGGAATGCCCTCCCCACCATTCCTTCAAGTGCCTGGGAGAATTGCTCTGCTGGTGAACAGACTCTTCAGGAAATAGTGCCTGCCTAGGTCAGGATGGACGCTCCAGCCCAGCGGTACATAGAGGGTTTATTTACGAAGAGATAAAGACACTCAGACATGGAGCTTGTTGCTAGTAGACCTGCCTGCAAAAATTGTCAGAAGTCTTCTTTAGAGGAAGGCCTGGCAGGCTCCTTCCATAGAGCACTGGACTCTTGATCTCAGGGTTGTGCGTTCGAGCCCCAGCTGGACGTACAGATCACTTAAAAATAAAGCCTTTTAAATGTTTTCTTTAGAGAGAGAGAAAAATATATAGAGCTAGGAACTCAGAGATAAACGTAAAGAGAGGAAAAACATCAAAGGAGTAGTGACGGTAGCATAAAAACTTTTATCTTTCTTATTCATGACTGAAGTTACAGGTAACAGTTTGTTCCCAATATTAATATCAACAAGGTATTAAGCTATGTATGCTTATGTATATATTTTCACTACATATAGATATATATATATGCTTATTTATGCATATGTAAGTGAAGTGAATGACAGCAATGATACAAAGGACAAGAAGGAAGAATTAGGATTCTTCTGTTTATATAAGATACTTAACTATCCTGGGAGTTGTAGGGAGTGTTTGGAAAGTGGACTTGGATTTGTTGTAAATGTTTTTTGCAAACTCTAGGGCAATCATTTAAAACTTAAAAAAAAAAAGAAATCAAATGAGTGAAGAAAAATCAAGCTAGATACTGAAATTTACTTGAGTTTGCAAGGAAAGCTATAGACGGTCTATCTTTGGAGGTGTCTCTGAGAATAGAAATGTGGGTCTGGACATAACAGATCTGAAATACTTACTGACTGAGTAAATAAAAACGCAGTTCAAGGGAGTTAGATAATCACTTGCATGAATGAAAAATTCATGTGATTATTGGTCATTCTTATTCTAAAATGTTCGATGATTTTAATTCTCCTCCATTCTCTTCCCACCTTGGTCAACCCATTTCTATTTTGCATTCAGGAGCTGGTGTACTTTCTTACTTATATTTGAACAGTATTTAAGATAGCATCCCAGAAACAAAACTTGGTTCTATGCAATGACTGGTCCAGTCAATAAACTTTTCATAAGAAAAAGCTATAATTAATTAACTATTAATTAAAATTTTACAAATAGGGGCACCTGGCCGGCCCAGTTAGTAGAGCATGTGACTCTTGATCTCGGGGTCGTGAGTCTGAGCCCTATGTTGTAAATAGAGATAACTTAAAAAATATAGATTTTTTAAAAAGTGAATGAATAGAGAAAATATACCAGCTAACCCTAACCAAAAGAAAACAAGGGTAGCTGCATTTATTTCAGATAGAATGGACTTCAAAGCAAGAAAATTAATCAGGGATAGAGAAGGGTGCTAGGGGTCAATTCTCCAAGAAGACATAACAACCCTTAGTGAGTATGCACCTAACACCAGAATATCAAACTATGCAAGGCAAAAACTAATAGAACAGCGAAGAAAAATCAATGAATCCATTATCATAGTGGGAGCCTTCGACATCCCTCTGTCAGAAATGGACAGATTTGGCAGGCAGAAAATCAGTAGGGATGTAGGTGAACTCAACAACACCATCAATCATCAGGATATAATCCACATCCATAGACAACTTCATCCAACAACAGCAGCATACACATTCTCCTCCAGCTCACATGAAACATTGACCAAGAGGGACACCTGAGTGGCTCAGTCGCTTAAGTGTCTGCCTTAGGCTCAGGTCACGATCCCAGGGTCCAGGAATCCAGTCCTACATGGGGCTCCCTGCTCAGTGGGGAGTCTGCATCTACCTTTCCCTCTGCCTGCTGCTCCCCCTGCTTGTGCGCTCGCTCGCTCTTTCTCTCTCTCTCTCTCTCTGACAAATAAATAAAATAACATAAAATGAAGCAGTGACCAAAATAGTCCACATTCTGAGCTATAAAACATACCTTACTATGCTTAAAAGAATAGAAATTATATAGTGTCTGCTCTCAGACCACAGTGGAATTAAACTGGAAATCAGTTACAAAGATAAATGGAAAAATAGGAAGTGTGGGGAGATTAAAAAAAAATACACTTCTAGCCTTTCTGTGCTACCCAGTGTAAGGGATCCATACAGCATTGTTCTGGGTTTCCATTATAATGTAGAGGGAAACATTCATGGTGTGTGGAGCCCTTGATGTCCTGCAAATGAAGGAGAAGGAGGTCCTCAGATTCTTTGCAGCACAAACCCACTTAGGTGGCACCAACCATGACTTCCAAATGGAACAGTACATCTATAAAAGGAAAAGCAACAGCATCTTCATAAGTCTGAAGAGAAGCTGAGATAAGTTTCTGTGGGCAGCTTGTGCCATTGAACACCCACCTGATGTCCGAATCATATCATCAGGAATCCTGGCCAGTGGGTTGTGCCCAAGTTGCTGTTGACTGGAGCCATTCCTGTTGCTGGAAGCTTCACTCCTGGAACCTTCACTAACCAGATCCAGATAGCCTTCTGGAAGCCATAACTTACGGTGCTTACTGACTCCAGGGATGAACACCGCATCTCATGGTGGTGTCTTTTTCTTTCCTTTTTTTTTTTTTAAGGCTTATTTATTTATTTTAGACAAAGAGGGCGGGTTGGAGCAGAGGAAGAGAGAAAGAATCCTGAAGCAGACCCCCAGCTAAGCGTAGAGCTGGAGGCATGATCTCACCACCCTGAGATCATGACCCGAGGTGAAACCAAGATTCAGAGCTCAACTGACTGAGCCAGACGCCCCAACACAGAGGTATCTTATGTCCACCTGCCTACCACCACTCTGTGTAACAGACTCTCCTCTGAGGTAGTCGTGCTGCCACCCCTTACGAACCACAGAGCTTACTGCATGTGTCTGATATGGCGCATGCTGACCCAGGAAATTCTAATCACTTCCCATGAACACTCATGGGAGGTCATGCCTGATCTCTACTCTTACAGAGATCCTGATGAGATTGGAAAGGAGAACAGGCCACTGGTAGAAAGGCTGTGACCAAGGAGAAATTTCTGGGTGAATAGATTGCTCCGTGTCCTGAATTTGCTGCCGTTCAACCTAAGGTCAGAGATGGATCTGAGGTGCGCTCTGTGCCTCTTCAACCCTTCCCTCAGGAAGACTGGAGCGCTCAGCTGGCCACTGGGGACTGGTCAGCAGCTCCCACTGCTCAGGCCACTCACTGGGCAAGAGGAGGCATGGAGGCTACTTCACCTGTTCTTGCACAGATTCCTGAACAGGGAATGGAACTAAGGTTGTCAGAAAAATCAACTGTTTCTAAAAGTAAAAATGAAAACAAAAAGCCCACACTTCTAACAAACACATGGGTCAGAGAAGAAATCTCAAGGGAAATTTCAAAATATTTTGAACTAAAGAAAATGAAAACACAACATACCGAAATTTGGGAGATACAGTGAGAGCAGGGTTTAGAGAGAAATGTATACAATTGAAAGCATTAGTCAGAAAAAGAGAAAGATCTAAAATCAGTGATCTAAGTTTCCACTTTAGTAAACTAGAAAAAGAAGAGCCAATTAAATCCAAAGTAAGCAGAAGAAAAGAAATCCTAAGAACTAGATCAGAAATCAATGAGTATGGAATCAGGAAATCAGTAGAGCTGGCGTCCAAACTCCGGTGTAAATGACTTCAAAGTGGCCCTCCTCCAAGTGCCTCAGTGAAAGATCATTTGAGTCAAGCTCAGGACTAGTGTTTTTTGTTTGTTTGGTTGGTTGATTTTTGTTTTCGTTTTTTGTTGTTGTTGTTTTTACCAATTTTGAAGGCTGGATGCCTTATTCAGCAGAACCCACAATTTGAGTCACCCCATCAGTGGCTTTCTGCTCTGATGCATACATGCTGTGCGCATCTAGAAAACCATGGGGCACTTCTTTCCAGAAAATGGATACAGAAGGCAGTGAAGAGGCTTCTGGGAGGAAAGTGATCCTAATAAGGAAGGGAGCAGAGATGATGAGTTTTGTCGAATTATACATACAGACTTAGTCCTTCACAAAGGCAGGAGCCTAAGGAAGCTGGAAAGACTAAGGAGACAGGGCTTTGATATGTGCCTGAAGATCTGGCACATAAGAACCCCTGCTTTCCTACCATGCCCCTAGCAGACAGAGACAGCATTCTCTCCACCTGCCACCTCACAAGGACCAGACCTCTCGACTCCTGGGAGAGTGCCTGTTTGTGGCTTAGGTGCAGGACAGCAGGTGTGCCTGGAGGAAAGCCTATGCCTAGAGTATGGAGACAGAGGAGGAAGTAGTTTCTGGAGAAAGGTCAGCACTTCTGAGCCAAAGTGGTGGTTTTCAGAAAAGATAGCCCGAAGTGGGAGAAGGAGACCATGGCTAAAGCCAAGATTTTTATTTTGTTTTGCTTCATTTTGTTTTAAGCCAAGTTTTAATTAATCGGTTTGGTTGTTAACCAAATGTCCACACCCTTGGCCGCTCCATGAAGTCGAGCTGGGCTTCTGCCCCATTGGGAATGGGAGCCAGTAAAACCCACAGGAAATACATGCATTACCTCACTTAATATTCGCAACCTCCCCTTTGTGGGTTTATAAAAAGAAATGAGACTAAAAGAGGATCAAGAACTGTCAAATTCGCAACACAATTAAAAAATTAAATGAGGAAGTCACATCAGCAACACGGAGGAGTTAGAAGCCATGGAACTCTTTCCCCTCAAAAGACACTGGCTCATCAACAATGCCCTTCGTGAGAAATCAGAAACTAGTGGAAAGGCTCCCACCCCGGGAGAAAATAAGGCCACACTCCTCAAAGCTGGTGAGGAGATTCAGGACAGAGACTTTGCCCTCAGTACTATGCTGTATGATCAGAAAGAAACCACGCAGCTTCCAGTTTTGCCCAGCTCTCAAGTTTCCCAAGGGGGCTCCCCAAAGACCAGTTTCCGTCTGCCAGTCTTGAGGCTCTGACCAGTCCTGCACGCTGTAGCATCCCAGGGGAGAATGGAGGTGGCAGCTTGGACTGAAAACATTGCAACTCCTGTCTCAGTCCAGTCAGGCTGCTGTCACAGAAGGCCATAGACTGGGGGGCTTGTAAACAGCAGACATGTATTTCTCACAGTCAGGGAACCTTCGGAGTCCAGGTCAAGGTGCTGGCCAATTACGTCTCTGATGAGAGCCCAGTTCTTGGATCTTGGATGATCATGTTTTCTCTGTTGTTCTCACATGCCAGAGGTGGGGCGCGGGAGTTCTCTGGGGCAACTTTTTAAGGGCACTAACACACATTAGTAAGGGTTTAGCACTCATGATCTAATCACCTCCTAAAGGTCCCACCTCCAAGTACCAGCTCATTGGGAGTTAGGTTTCAACATACAAATCTGGGGAGGCCACAAGCATTTGGTCCATAGCATTCTGCCTCTGGACCCCAAAGATCCCCATCTTTACCAAATGTCAGCTCAAATGTCTAAGTCCAAAGTTTCCTCTAAATACCACCTAAATCAGGGGCGCCTGGGTGGCTCAGTCATTAAGGCTTTGTCTTTGGCTCAGGTCATGATCCCAGGATCCTGGGATCGAGTCCCACATAGGGCTCCCTGTTTAGTGGGGAGCCTGTTTCACACTCTCCCTCTCTCTCTGTCTCTATCTCTCAGGAATAAATAAATAAAATCTTTTAAAAAAACAAAACAACTCAGGTGATTGAAGCAATAATGCCCACCCTACCAACCACAACCAGCGCAAACCAAAAGGTTTCACTGGTGAATTCTACCAAACATATAAAGAAGAAATAATACCAATCCATCTTAAACTCCTCCAAAAATTTATTTTTTTATTTTATTTTTTTAAAGATTGTATTTATTTATTTGACAGAGAGAGAAAGAGATAACAGCAGGGGGAGCAGCAGGCAGAGGGAGAGAGAGAAGCAGGCTCTCTGAGCAGGGAACCTGATGTGGGGTTCCATCCCAGGACCCTGGGATCATGACCTGAGTTGAAGGCAAACACTTAACAACTGAGCCACCCAGGCGCCCCTCCTCCAAAAATTTAAAGAGGAAACACTCCCAAACTCATTTAATGAGGCTATCATTCCCACAATACCAAAACCAGTTCGCACTATGAGAAAAGAAAACTAGAGGCCAATATCCCTGACGAATATAGATGTAAAAATTCTCAACAAAATTCTACTTAACCGAACTTAACCGCACATTAAAGAGATACACTAGAATCAAGTGGGATTTATCTTTGGAATAAGAGGATGTTCCAATGTATGCAAATCAGTTAACATGATGTACCACAGTAATAGAATGAAGGATGAAAATAATATTATCCTCTCAATAGAGAAAAAAATTTCACAAAAATTCAACACCTTTTCATGATAAAAGCTCTTAAAAAAATTGGGTATAGAATGAACATATTTCAATGTAACAAAGGCCACATATGATAAGCCCACAAGGTGATAACATATTCAACAAGAAAGATTTTCTCAAAAATAAGAAACAAGACAAGGGTGCCCACTCCCACCACTCCTATTCAGCATAGTACTAGAAGTCTTAATCACAATCATGAGGTAAAAATGTCTTAATCACAATCATGAGGTAAAAATAAATAGATGAAAGATAGACAAATAGATAGATAAATCAGTGGCATCCAAGTCAGAAAGGAAGAAGTTAGATTGTCTATTTGCAGATGACATGGTCTTATATGTTGAAAACTCCTAAGACTCCGCTGAAAAAACTATGAGAACTAACCAATGTAATCAGTAAAGTTGCATGATACAAAATAAATGTATGAAAAATTTTTGCATTAGCAATAAAATATCTAAAGAAAAACAGTCTCATTTACAATAGATTCAAAAAGAATAAAACATTTTTTTTATTTTTATTTTTTTTATATTTTATTTATTTATTTTGAGAGAGAGAGTATGAGCGAGGAGAAGGTCAGAGAGAGAAGCAGACTCCCCGTGGAGCTGGGATATGGGACTCGATCCTGGGACTCCAGGATCATGACCTGAGCTGAAGGCAGCTGCTTAACCAACTGAGCCACCCAGGTGCCCCTAAAATATTTTTTTAAAGATTTTATTTATTTATTTGACAGAGACAGAGAGAGATCACAAGTAGGCAGAGAGAGAGGGGGAAGCAGGCTCCCCGCTGAGCAGAGAGCCCGATGCAGGGCTCAATTCCAGGACCCTGAGACCATGACCTGAGCTGAAAGCAGAGGCTTAACCCACTGAGCCACCCAGGTGCCCCAAGAATAAAATATTTTTAAGAAGAATAAAATATTTATGAATAAATTTAACCAAGCAGATGAAAGATCTGTATAATGAAAACAATAAAATATTGATAAAAGAAATTGAGAATAGAATGCAAATCAATGGAAAACATCCCAAGGTCATAGATAGAAAGAAATAATAATAATATTAAAATGTCCATACTGGGGGCGCCTGGGTGGCTCAGTGGGTTGAGCCTCTGCCTTTGGCGTAGGTCTGGTCTCAGGGTCCTGGGATAGAGCCCTGCATCGGGCTCTCTGATCAGCAGGGAGCCTGCTTCCCCTCTCTCTATCTGCCTGCTGCTTTGCCTACTTGTGATCTCTCTCTCTATCAAATAAATAAATAAAATATTTTAAAAATTCTTTTCAAATAAAATGTCCATACTGGGCGCTTGGGTGGCTCAGTGGGTTAAGCCTCTGCCTTTGCCTCAGATCATGGTCTCTGGGTCCTGGGATCGAGCCCCGTGTCAGGCTCTCTGCTCAGCAGGGAGCCTGCTTTCCCCTCTCTCTCTCTCTGCCCACCTTTCTGCCTATTTGTGATCTCGGTCTGTCAAATAAATAAATAAAATCTTAAAATAAAATGTCCAAAGTACCCCAAATCATCTGTAGCTTTAATTTATTTTTTAAGATTTTATTTTATTTTAGGTGCACCTCGGTGGCTCTGACAGTTAAGCATCTGACTCCTGGTTTCCCCTCAGGTCATGATATCAGTGTCATGGGATCAAGCACCAAGTCAGGCCTCAGGATCAGCGTGGAGTCCACTTGGGGTTCTCTCTCTCCCTCTGCCCTTCCCTTTCTCTTTTTGACAGAGAGAGAGAGAAGGAGCACAAGCAGTGAGAGCTGCAGGCAGAGGAAGAGGGAGAAGCAGGCTCTTCTTTGAGCAAGGAGCTCAATGCCGGGCTCAATCTCAGAACCTGGGATCATGACCTGAGCCAAAGGCAGACAACAACTGAGCCACTCAGGCATCCCAAGATTTTATTTTTAAGTAATCTCTACACCCAACATGGGGCTTGAACTCATGATTCCAAGATTAAGAGTCACATGTTCTACAACTGAGCCATGGAGATGCCCCCCAAATCATGTAAAGATTCAATGAAATCCTGATCAAAATTCCAATACTGTTTTTCACAAGCTAAGTAATCCTAAAATTCATACAGAACAAAAGACGTTGGACAGCTGAGACAATCTTGAGGAACAACAAAGCTGGAGGCCTCACACTTCCTGATTTCAGACTATGCCACAAAGCTCTGGTAATCATATGGTACTGCCATAAAAACCAATACACAGACCAACTGAATAAATTCAAGAGCACTGAAATCAGTCCAAGCATAAATAGTCAATTTACATTTGACATTGGAGTCCAGAACTGAATGGGGAAAAGATAATCTTTTTAATAAATGGTGTCGGGAACACTGGATATTCACATAAAAGAATGAAATTGCACCCCTATCTTACAGCGTTCACAAAACTTACCTCAAAATGTATGAAAGGCTTAAATGTAAGACTTGAAACCATAATACCTCTAGAAGAGAACATAGGAAAAAAGCTCCTTGACGTTGGTCTTGGATATGACACTAAAACCCTTGACATGATAACAAAAGCTGAAGCAACAAAAGCAAAAATAAACAAATGGGACTAACATCAAACTAAAAAGCTTCAGCACAGCAAAAGAAACAATCAACAGAATGAAAAGGCAGCCTATGGAATGGGACAAAATATTGGCAAACCATCCATCTGACAAAAGGTTAATTAATTTCCAAAATATATAAGGAACTCCCACAGCTCAGTAGCAAAAGAAACAAATAACCTGATTTAGATATGGGCAAAGGACTTGAGTAGACATTTCTTCAAAGGAAGCCTGCAAACAGCCAACAAGTGTATGAAAAGATGCTCAGTCATCACAAATCAGAGCCACAGCGAAGTGTCACCTCACATCTGTCAGGATGGCTATTATCAAAATAACAAAAGATAACAAGTGTTGGCAAGGATTTGGAGAAATTAGAACCCTCGAACACTGTCAAATGGTGCAGCCACTATGGAAAACAGCATGGACGTTCCTCAAAAAATTAAAAATAGAACTACCATATGATCCAGTAATCCCACTTCTGGGTATATATCCAAGAGTTGAAATCAAGACCTTGAAGATATGTGCACCCCCGTGTTCATAGCAGCATTACTCACAATAGATATGGAAACAACCTAAATGTTCATTGACGGATGAGCAGATAAAGAAATGTGGTATATACGGACCAAGAAATATTTTTTCAGCATTAAAAAAAAAACCACGGAAATCTAATATGTAACAACATGGATGAAGCTGGAGAACATTATGCCATGTGAAATAATCCTCTTACAGAAGGACAAATATGATATGATTCCACTTACGTGAGGTACCTAAAATCACTAAGCTTATAGAAGCCGAGGGTAGAATGGTAATTGCCAGGGGACAGGCGGGGATGGGAGTTGTTGTTCAATAGAAAAATTTCGAGTTAGGTGAGATGAGTAAGTTCTAAGATCTGTTGTACAACATGGTGCCTATAGTTAACAAGACCGCATCATGCACGTAAACATGGGGTAAATGTCATGTCAGATGTTTGGATCACAAAAAAGGCAGGGGCATAAGGGAAGTTAGAGGTGGTGGGTATGTTAGCTACCTTTATTATAGTGCATAGGTATGTTCATATGTCCAAACTCATCAAATTATATATATTAAATATTTGTAGTTTTTTTGTATATCAATTATACCTCAGTAAAGCTGTCTTTTTTTCTTTTTTAAAGATATTATGTATTTATTTGACACGGAGAGAGAGAGAGAGAGAGCACAAGCAGGGGCAGAGGCAGGCAGAGGCAGAGGGAGACGGAAAAGCAGACTCCTCACTGAGCAGGGAGCCAGGACCCTGTGATCATGATCTGAGCTGAAGGCAGATGCTTAACCGACTGAGCCACCCAAGTGCCCCTAAAGCTGTCTACCAAAAAATTCAAGGAGTGCCTGGGTGGCTCAGTCGGTTAAGCATCTGCCTTCAGCTCAGATCATGATCACAGGGTCCTGGGATGGACCCCTCACATCGGGCTCTCTGCTCATTGGGGAGCCTGCTTCTCCCTCTCCCTTTGCTCCTTCCTCTCCCTCTGTTCCTCCCTCTGCTTGTGCTCTTTCTCTCTCTCTCACTCAGATAAATAAAATCTTTTTTAACACATATTTTTAAAAAGATTTTATTTATTTATTGATTTGACAGACAGAGATCACAAGTAGGCAGAGAGTCAGGCAGAGAGAAAGAGAGAGAAGCAGGCTCCCCGCTGAGCAGAGAGCCGGAGAAAAAGAATATTCCTCCTTCTGTGTGATTTCTTTCCCATCAAATTAATGAAAATTTCAAGGAATAATACTGAGGACTGGGAAAAGTGATAGAAAACTAGCCTTCACATATAATGCTGGTGTCAGTCTAAATTAGAAAAGCTTTCCTGAAGGGGAATTTGAGGGTCTATATGAAACTTTACATGGAATGTATCTTTTGAATGAGAAATTCCACTTCTTTTTTTTTTTTAAGATTTTTATTTATTTATTTGACACAGAGAGAAGGATAATGAGAGAAAGAGAGCACAAGCAGAGGGAGTGGCAGGCAGGCAGAGGGAGAGGGAGAAGCAGGCTCCCTGCTGATCAGGGAGCCCCCATGTGGGTCTCCATCCCAGGATCCTGGGATCATGACCTGAGCTGAAGGCAGACGCTTAAGTGACTGAGCCACCCAGGCACCCCAGAAATTCCACTTCTGAGATCCAGGAACAAACATTTACACACACATGCACTGAGAAATTTATGCTGGTGTTTTTTTTCTAAAACAGTGCATTAAAAAACAAAAACAACAACAACAAAAAACAATAGGGACACCTGGGTGGTACAGTCGTTTAAGTATCCGATACCTAGTGTCAGCTCAGGTCCTGATCTCGGGGTCGTGAGATTGAGCCCTGCATCAGACTCCGTGCTCAACAGGGAATCTGCTTGAGACTCTCTCCTTTCCCCTCTGTCCTTCCCCTGACTTGCTCTCTCTCTCTCTCTCTCAAATAATTTTTTTTCTTTTTTTAAGATTGTGTTTATTTATTTATTGGTGAGAGAGAGTACACTGGAGAAGGAGCAGAGGGAGGACAAGCAGACTCCATGCTGAGTACAGAACCGATGAGGGAGTTGATCCTACGACCCCAAGATCACGACCTGACCCCACATCAAGAGTCAGACACTCAACTGAGTCAGCAAGGCACCCTAATAAAAAAACCTTAAAACACCCAACTATCAAGTCTCTAAATGACTTCAGTAAGAAAATTGACCTCCCCCCCACCCAAAACTGTGATATATTCATACCGCAAGACACTATCCAACCATTTAAAAGAATGAGGTTTGCTCAGGGGTCAGCAAACTATGACCCACAGGCCAAATTTGTTATGTGGCCTGTTTTGTGTGGCCTCTGAGCTAAGAAGGCTTTTCATATCTCATAATGATTGTAAAAAAATGTTTTTAATTAAAAAAACTAACAACAACAAAAAAGAAGGGACAGAGGCTACATGTGGCCCATAAGGCCTAAAATTATTATTACCTGGCCCTTCACAAAATGTTTCCCAACCCTTAGACCTTTACGTTCTGATATGGAAAGATTTCCAAGCAAAGTTACAGACTGGGGTTACCATACTTGCGTTTGATTTTTTTTTTTTTTTCCAAGCAGACAGCAGGTAAAGTGATGTCAGTAATTTCCCCTGGGAAATAAGGTGGGACCTGAGGTGAACATTCACTTTTTACTCTATAGATTTCTGTGTTGTTTTCTCTTCTGCAAAGTGAATATTTTCATGTATTGTTTTTATCATTTAAAATAATAAAGATAAAAAAATAATAATACCTTCACAAACCATACTAGAGTGTATATGGCAGATTAGTGCTCAGTTGACATTCTAATCTCTTTCTAGTGTGTCCTCCTATATCAGATGATAAAAAGATTAAAGGAAATAAAATCCCACTTTTTCCAAACACCCTTATAGTTAAAACCCTGGATATGACTTAAATTCCTCAAATCAGATCATGAGGTAAGAGCTCTGCTTTAGTTTTTTCTACGTTTCTGGGGTTTTTTTGTTTTCTGTTTTGTTTTGCTTTTTGTTTTTTTAAAGATTTTATTCATTTATTCGACAGAGGAGAGAGAGCACAAGCAGGGGGAGTGGGAGAGGGAGAAGCAGGGTCCCCACTGAGCAGGGAGCCTGATGTGGGCCTGGACCCCAGGCCTCTGGGATCATGACCTGAGCCAAAGGCAGATGCTTAACGGACTGAGCCATCCAGGCACCCCTCTATGTTTCTGTTTTAAAAAGGGGGGTGCTTGGGTGGCTCAGTCCGTTAAGTGGCCAATTCTGGTTTCAGCTCAGGTCATGATCTCAGGGTCATGAGATCAAGCCCCATGTTGAGCCTTGCATAGAGCCCCCGCATAGAGCTCTGCACTCAGGGAAGCCTGCTTAACATTCTCTCTTTCCCTCTTCTCCTCTCTCTCTCGCTCTCTAATAATGAATAATTATTCATTATGATGAATAATAATGAATTCTCTCTCTAATGAATGAATAATAAAATCTTAAAAATAAAAAAATTAAATGAAATAATAAAATATTTGCCAAGGGGTGTGGTTTATCTGCAGGCACATGAGCAAAGGTCCCAGGATCCAGACAGCAATGTCAGAAGACAGAGTTTACTCTCACGGGTGTGGCATGGTTCTGAAGCTGGTAGCTGGGGAGGCAGAGGTCTTCCATGATGCCTTCCCGGCGGAAGTCATGATGGTGTGACTTCATGGTCAACAATCGTTATGGCAGCCTCCCAGCTTAGTAAATGGCTTCCTGACTAGAGTCTCCAGCAGCTTCCTTGGCATCCTGGTTCCGCATTGTGGCTTTGAGATTCCCTTCTAAGTGTTCAACGTAGAACCTGTTTCTTCAGCCCTCTGATCTGTGACTACTTTTCTACATAAATTAGCTAAAACAGATTCTGTGCTCTATCAGTGAACCCCAGTACTTACAGCAATCTGTCAACATCCCATAACAAAGGGTTCTGAGAGTAAAGAAGGAATTCCAGGGAGGTCAAATATATTCGTACTAATCCTCCCATCAACATATGAGGTGGCATTTCCATTTTAGAGAAAAGAAAACAGGAATAAGGGATGAAGTTACAGGGTTAAGGTCATATAATTATTAAATAGCAGAACCGGAATGTGAGCCCATTACCATCTGAGTACAAAACCCACGCTTTCCATACACACTGTGGCACGTAAGTCTGCTTGGCAGTTACGGTTGACTCACTAGGAGGTGGTGGTGGTGCTTGTTGCTGTTACCATGATTGTTTTAAGTACCAGTGCATGCAAGAATCATAAGGAGACAGAGGTTGCATGTAGGTAGCTGTGTATGATTGACGGTGCTTCTCTTCTTAAAAATTTTAAGAAGAGAAGCAAACCGAAGATTGCTGCTCATCTCTGTACACCAATAGTGGGGCACCTGGGTGGCTCAGTGGGGTAAGCCTCTGCCTTCGGCTCAGGTCATGATCTCAGGGTCCTGAGTTCAAGCCCCACATCAGGCTCTGTGCTCAGGAGGGAGCCTGCTTCCCCCTCTCTCTCTGCCTGCCTCTCTGCCTACTTGTGATCTCTCTCTCTGTCAAATAAACAAAATCTTTTAAAAAAATACACCAATAGTTTTTAGTCTTTTGCGGGGGATCAGATTTCCCCAATGAGAAGCTGATGAAATTACAAATTCTTTTTCTTTTTTTTTTTAAGATTTTATTTATTTGAGAGGGAGAGAGAGAGAGCATGAGAGCGTAGAGGGTCAGAGGGAGAAGCAGACTCCCTGCCGAGCAGGAAGCCCGATGCGATGACTCCGGACTAGATCTCGGGACTCCAGGATCGTGACCTGAGCTGAAAGCACTCGCTTAACCCAGAGAGCCACTCAGGCGCCCTACAAATCCTTTCTTATTTGATTTATATTTATTATTTTTTCAAAGTAACCTCTTTTCCCTAATGTGGGGCTTGAGCTTATGACCCCAAGATCAAGAGTCACATACTCCACTGACTGGGCCAGCCAGGCCCTCTTCACTACCAATCCTTTCCTGAGAAAAAATTGCATTCAATTTTAGGGAGTTTATGTCCCCACATCAGGGACACATTCAACAAATGTTATTTCTTTTTTTTTTTTTAAGATTTTTTTTTTTTAATTTATTTACTTGTTATAGAGAGAGAGCACAGGCAGACAGAGTGGTAGGCAGAGGCAGAGGGAGAAGCAGGCTCCCTGCCAAGCAAGGAGCCCGATGTGGGACTCGATCCCAGGACGCCGGGATCATGACCTGAGCCGAAGACAGCTGCTTAACCAACTGAGCCACCCAGGCGTCCCCAACAAATGTTATTTCTTTGCGTTTCACTGAGTCGTAGGTCCTGGGAGTTTGCATGAATTTGATTCCTTTGAAGAATTAAGTCCCACTATCTCATCGGTGAATTTTTCTTAGCAGATTTACCTCTTCAAATCGTTCCCAATTCTAGGCTTTCTTCAAGATGCCAAGGACCCCTTACTCCTGTGACATTCTGACTTACAAGGTTCTACCTAAGGTCAAGTACGACGGAATCTCTAGTCTCCCATTCATACCTGTCATCACGCTTTGCTTAATGGGGAACTCTCCCTGTGTGTCTGCTTCATCAGTGAGCGTGTTCATGTATATCCACGCAGCCGAATGAAGCAATTTCGAGTACGTGGGGAGCAATCACAGCTGTCTTAGTACAATGCATCCTTCTCCAGGCCACACCAGTCAACACAGACATCTTCTAGAAGGATAGCCCTGATTCCATTCCCACCAATGCTGGGGAATTCCAGCCCTCCCTCAAATTCCTCCCAAAGTGTGCTGCTCATCTCTGGTGGGTGCCGCCAGCATCTTCTCGAAGGAACCCTCCATGAGCGGCACTTAAATTGGGGGCCAGGGCCTCTGAAGCCATTACAATGTGGCCAAGGCCTGATGTCCTTCCTGCTCTCATCTGTGAGTCACTGCATCCACTGCCTGCGCCAATAGCATCCAATGAGGAATAAAATATCCTTTTGGGTGGGAGTCAAAATAGCTAAAAGCAAGCTTAAGCAGTGGCTTCTGCCTTTCAAGGGGCCCTGTACGTGCACAGTTCCTATCCAGAGACAAAGGAATGTCTTCGCTGCCTCTTTCTACAGGCAGACGCGGGTGGGGGAGAGAGGAAGAGCAAGACTGAAATTTCAAAGCCACGGGCATCTCTAGGTTGCTAAGCGGCGCGTTACCAAGTAGGCGGAGCCTTGCTTTAGAGGAGGTATGAATGCGACATCAGCTCCAAGAAGAAAGGCTTGAAGAATGAAGAGAGGTTAGAGAATTTAAATTGGAGGCAAGGCAGGAAAATACAGAGAGTGGGTGTCTTGGTTTACATTTTCCCAAAAAGCAGCCCCTGGGGAGCAGCGTAGGTACCAGCAGTTTGTTGGGGAGGTGTTGCTAGGCAGCAGAAGAGAAGGCAGGAGGAAAGTGAGAGCCAGGGAAAGATATGCTAATGAGGGCATGACCAGCGTGGGCAAGTTTGTCCCAGTCCTGCTGGGGACCCCTGAGGAGCTGTGCAGGACAGCCGAGTTGTAAGCATTTATCTACCTGTTGATGCCTTTCATCGGTTGGGGCTGGACACTGCTGCATTCACCACCGCCCCACCCCTCCCCGTCCTGGGCCTGAGAAAGCCTTTTAAGCACCCAAGCATTTAGGGCCTTCAGGTAGAAAGCAGGGCCTGCTTGGTAACTGGTCACCAAAGTGGAGGGTGGGTAGGGAGTGCCACGGGAGCCCGAGTCAGAGGCGGCCGTGGGAACAGCCCATGGGACATCAAAGGAGCAGGTGCTCTCAGATGAGGCTTCGAGGTAATTTCCCTTGAGCCTTCGAGCATCTTCCAGAGGTTAGAAATGGGACCACTTCTTGCACTGGTACTTGATGTCCTACTGAAGCTCCTTTCCCTTCCAGGACTCAGGAGTGCAGCGCAGGGAGCAGCCGCAGGGCAGAGGACTATCTGAGGGGCAGCCATCCCCCCACCCATGCTGTCCTCAGAAGCCCCTGTCCCCCAACACCTGCCCTCTCCCTGTCTTTGAACTGAATCCAGGAATTTCTTTTCCATGAGGCTCTTAATGCAAAATTACCAGCCTCTTGGCACAGGTCAGCCCCCTCAGATCAGACCACAGTCCGAGCCCGATTCCTGGATGAACCCACTTTCGGCTGCTGAGGAGGGATCCCCGCTACCTGTCTGCGAACTTGCCCATAGGGAAACCCGGTCAGCCTCCCAGCTGTGGGCACTGGCCGGGGCCTAAACGAATCAAGCGATCGGCACCGTCAGTGCTCAGAGACAGACCTTGCAGAGAGCCAGAAAGAGCTATTTTTCTAGCCGCTGGAAAATATTTCTAAGACAAAGCCTGGTCCTCTGAAGCATTAGCTGGGATTTTGTGCCATAGGCGACTTAATCACATTCCTGCACAGTGGGCTCCACGGAAGGAAAACGGGCAGAGTTGCTAAGTTACCACCGCAGTGCCTGAATGGCCTCAGCAAGATTAAGGCAGGTCACAAATTCCAGATCCTGCCTGAAGATGGGGAAGGAGTTCCTAATATTCCATCCTGCTTGGTTCTCAGAGTTTCCAGGCCTGGACTGGGTCAGATTTTCCAAATTTGCCTTTCGTTAATCATGTTCTTTGAATTCTTACCAAGTCCTCTAGAGACTTCGTAAAATTTGGAGTGCCTCATCCAGTGATTGCTTTCATTCTGGTGAAGAGATATGTAAAAACCTTCTCTGAAAATGTACACAGTGGCGCGGTACTCAAGGAACGAATACGGCTGTTCCTGCATCAATAAACACAAGTCAACAATTACCTGCCACTGTTCCCAGCACGGGAGACACAGACAACTGGGGGACACAGAGACAGAGGACACACAGTAGACAATAGGAACTCCTCCCCGAGCCACATTGGAAGGTGTTGTCACCAATGTCTCACCGAGAAAAGCTGCTATCAGAAACCAGGGAGCATCTTTTATATTTTATTATATTAAAAAGTATCCCATGGGCCATCTGGTTGGCTCAATCTGTACAGCACATAGCTTGTAAGTTCGAGTCCCACCTTGGATGTAGAATTTACTTGGAAGGAAGGAGAGAAGGAAGGAAGGAAGGAAGGAAGGAAGGAAGGAAGGAAGGAAGGAAGGAAGGAAGGAAGGAAGGAAAGTATTCCTAAGTCAGATGGGCTGAGTTCTGCTACAAAAACAAGCAACACCAAAATGTCAGTGGCTTGAAACAGGAAAGGTTTGGGGGTGCCTGGGTGGCTCAATCGGTTAAGCATCTGCCTTCAGCTCAGATCATGATCCCAGGGTCCTGGGATGGAGCCCCATGTCAGGCTCCTGCTTCTCCTTCCAGCTACCACTCCCCCTGTTTTTGTGCTCTCTTGCTCTCTCTGACAAATAAATAAATAAAATCATTAGAAATAAAAAATTTTTTAAAAAGCTTCTTTGCAGTTCTTAAATTACATTCCCCAAGGATGTGAAGGCAAAATATTATATTTTAAAGTCTCTTAAAGTACTGTACTGCTCTTCTCTGTATGGATATGCTACAAACTTGATATATAGTTAGGTTCATTAGTCTTAGTTTGTTTTCAATTGTTTTTTAGTCGGCTCTATATGCCCAATGCGAACTCACAACCCCGAGATCAAGATTCGCATGCTCTGCCAACTGAGTCTGCCTGGCACTCCAGTTGTTTTCAGGGTTTTTTTTGTTTTTTTGTTTTTAAAGATTTTATTTATTTATTTGACAGAGAGAGATCACACATGTAGGCAGAGAGGCAGGCAGAGAGGGGAGGGGAGAAGCAGGCTCCCTGCCGAGCAGAGAGCCCGACGCGGGACTCGATCCCAGGACCCTAGGATCATGACTCAAGCCGAAGGCAGCGGCTTAACCCACTGAGCCACCCAGGCGTCCCTTGTTTTCAGTTTTTAAGGATCGTTCTTGAAGGAAACCAGAATATGTCACCCCAAAATAGGCCATGTGGACATATTGAATAATTTGAATTGAAGGCATTTAAGAAGGAGCCAGTGCAAGAAAAACTCTCTTACCTTCTTTTGTCTTCCTCAAAACAGGAGATCCCTCTCTCATGTGAGAGATGCCCTCCCTGTGCTGGGAGAAGGGAAGACATTCCTACCAGACAGAGGGAATTTGGGGCCAGATATCTATACAGACAAATCTTGTTAAACTAACTCTTACCTTCCTACTTAATTCTTCACTATATCCCACCCTTAGCCCAAACCTTTTGTCTTGCCAGTTTTTCACAAATTTCTAGTTACGTTATCTAAAAGGTATAAAAATTTCCTGCTATGGTCACATCCAGTCATCATTTCCTTGTGAAGGTTCCCATGAAAATGCAAAAAACTTAATGAAATTTTATATTTTTCTCTGTTAATCTTTCAGGATTATGTCAGTTTAATTCTTGGACCCCACTAGAGACCCAAAGAAGATAGTTTTTCCTCCCCTAATATTCTTTTCATTTGATTCCATTCAATTCATTATAAAAAACAAATAGAGTTACTAACAAAGATTCTTTGATCAAACTTTAGTCTGACTCCAGAAACTTCTCCTAGACTCATCTGTGTGCTTCCTTAGAAAATCTGGTATTGGCAAGAACCCTGCTAAATCAGCTTAGTGAGAGTCCCCCAACCTCTGTGGGAAGGGTCCAAACCACTATTTGCCTAATATATCCTCTAATTTGTCCTTTCTTTTTTTCTTTTTAATATGGTTTATTTATTTGTTTATTTATTTATTTATTAGCATATAATGTATTCTTTGCTTCAGGGGTACAGGTCTGTGAATCATCAGTCTTATGCAACTCACAGCACTCACCATAGCACATACCCTCCCCAATGTCCATAACCCAGCCACCCTATCCCTTCCCCCCCTCCACCCCCCAACAACCCTCAGTTTGTTTCCTGAGATTAATAAGAGTCTCTTATGTTTTGTCTCCCTCTGCAGTCCCATCTTGTTTCATTTTTTCCCTCCCTACCCTCCACCCTGCCTCTCAAATTCCTCATATCAGAGAGATCATATGATAATTGTTTTTCTCTGATTGATTTATTTCGCTTAGCATAATACCCTCTAGTTCCATCCAGATCATTGCAAATGGCAGGATTTCGGGTTTTTTGATGGTTGCATAGTATTCCATTGTATATACATAGCACATCTTCTTTATCCATTCATCTGTTGATGGATATCTAGGTTCTTTCCATAGTTTGGCTATTGTAGACATCGCTTCTATAAACATTTGGTGCAAATGCCCTTTAGGATCACTACATTTGTATCTTCAGCGTAAATACCCAGTAGCGCGATTGCTGGATCATAGGGTAGCTCTATTTTCAACTTTTTTTTTTTTTTTTTTTTTTTTGTTAGAGAGAGAGAGAGAGAGCACAGGCAGAGGCAGAGGGAGAAGCAGGCTCCCCGCCGAGCAAGGAACCCGATGCGGGACCCGATCCCAGGACGCTGGGATCATGACCTGAGCCGAAGGCAGCCGCTTAACCAACTGAGCCACCCAGGCGTCCCTATTTTCAACTTTTTAATTGGTTCCTTCTATGATGAATCATTTTGGGTAATTCCATACACAAGGAATTGAGAGGTAGACTTAGAAGTGACCAAGCAGCCATCTTGGTATTTCCAAAGTCCATTCCTACCCAATTCTTTCTGAACAGATAGGAAGTTGTTACTTGGGTCTTGCAGATCTCTTTTATGACTTCTCTAAGGGTCATCCTGAAGAAGTTCTCTTCCTTGAGGAGGGTGAATAATCCTGCCAAGGGTCTAGGGCCTCGAAATGGGATCCAGGAGCATAGTCCCAAGGCTTGGAAACTGCTTGGGTTTCTTGAATGGTTGGAGAAGAGTTTGTTAGTTTCACATATGCACTAGCTATTTATCATGATGGAGAATTCTCCTGAGTTGATTTAGCAGGATTCTTGCTAAAACTGACTTCTACAAAGAAGAATCTGTATTGAGGAGAAGGTTCAGTGGAGCTTGAGTAAAGTTTAGTCAAGCAAAGAGTCCCTGTCAATATATAAACATTTACATACATACACACATACCCTGTCTTATTCACAAGACAGCATACTCGAATGCAGTTCTGGACCCATCTTTTCGTATTCAAATCTATCTTGCTGGACACTCGTTGCCAGTATATAGAGATACTCTTTAACCCTTTTTCACCCGCAGAAGGCTCCATTGTGCAGAAGTAGCATCATCTCTTTGATTTAGGTGTGTCTTACATATAGCGTAGCATTGAGTTGGCTTGCAAAATGTCCTGAAATGGTTTATAATTTTAGAATGTGGTTACCAATCCTACACTACGTATGTATGACGTTTCTAGGAATGACTGCCATCAAAATCTTTCCTTCCACTTAAATTAGGTCAGAGTCTGGATAAATGCTGGGAAAGCAGTAATCTTATCCTGTATGTGTTTTGTACATCCTCTTGGACACTGGGGCTTCACAAGGAGATGTCTTAGGACCCGGCCAAGAATTTTCGGAGAAACCCCTCTTCAGAGTCCTACGAGACTAAACTTAAGATGAGATAAATATACATTGTCTGGGAGCTGTCTCTGACATTTTACTGCTCTTTGACAATTTAACCAAAAGGAAGTTGATGCTAACACAGACTGGGCCAAGACAAAAATGCGCCTCAGCATATGAATTGTGACCTCAGGGCTCACTCAGGGCTCTTGGCAGTGACACCCACCTGAAGGTTTCAAAGTCGCCCATTTAGTCACATTGACTGTTCAGGCGAAGGTCCTTGCGTGTGTTTCCATAACCCAAAAACTTCACCCAGAGCCACTGAGTTCATCCTGATTCTGCGTTGTGATATTGTAGCTGTAACACCAGCAAATAAGAATAGAGAATCAGGAAATGACGAGCCAAGCCGTTAGGAGTGGGCACAACTGTACTTTTCCAAATACACATCCCACCTGACATCATCAGTTTGGAACTTAGAGATAGGGTACAATTATATGATTCTTCTCATATCCCATCAAAACATCAGGAGATTACATGTTGTTGCCTGGCAAGTAGAAGTTATTTCTTTTGTGCTTCTAGTTCTCATGAGGAAAGTTCCCCGACTTTCCTTTATGCTTTGGCTTTTCAATCACTTTTGAGCTGAAATCCTCCTGAATAATGAATTTGTATAAATAAACAAGGAGTTTAGGAAAATAATAATAATATAGAATGTCAACTGATGAGCTAAAAAAATGATCATGCTTGGTTTCTATTCCAGGGACAAAGCAAAATTTTTGTCTAGTTTGTTTTCTTTTGTGATAGCCCTATACTGGTGGCCCCTATTAGCCAAATAATCACTACATGTCAGGGACTGTATTCGACGACTCCATTTATGTGCTTTTTTCCATTTCCTTCCGTTCTTACAGCAGCATTGGGAGGTAGATTCTCAGTTAGTTGGATTTTCTCTTTGTTTCACAAACAAACCTACCAGCACCTTACACAGTGAGACTTGTTATAATGATACCTTGAATGATGAAGGTGTCATCATTTTTCAAGGAGTCTAATATGGTACGGTTTATGTGAGTCGCAATCCGCTTTGGTGACCTGTAACAACAAACTCAAAGTGATCGTGACCCAAACTGATTAAAAGCTTATATCTCTCACGGAACAGTAATTCTGGAGGTAAAATGTTGCCGGCTTCATTTTAACGCCTCAAGAATTTCAAGGCTGAGATCTCAGACCTCTTGTTCCTTTATAGCTCCAAAAAGCTGCTGAACCTTTAGTCATCTTGTTGACCTGCCAAGGTCTACCTCCAAACCAGAGCCAGCTTTCCTTGAAGCCCCAGCCAAAGTCCTCCACATAAATCCTTGTGGCCATTCTCGGCTTCAGTAGAAGCTGGGAAGCGCAGTTTTTTATCTGGATAGGCTGCTGTCCTGAATAAGATAGCGGTTCTGGTGGTGAGAAAGGGGGCAGGGATGCATTTTGAAGAGGCAACTGTGATCACCGCTACAAAATGAATAGGTGGTAATAGCACCTCATCAACAGATAATATAACTGGAAAGTACCTCGGGCCATTCGAGGCAGGTAATCATAACAAGCCGTATGGCGACCTGCTTTTCATGCGCCTTACGTATACTCTCTTATACAAACTCGCAGCAGTGATGTTGTGATCATTGCCTACAAGGATGTAGGTAATGCCATTATCATTCTCCAGACAAGAAAACCAGGGCTTGGAGAATTCCAGAAACTTGCTTAAAGCCATTCAGCCTGTCCATGGGAGAGCAGCCAGAGCTAGAATCCAGGTGCTAGAGCCCAGACTTCCCCATCAGTACGTGGTGGTTTCCCTTCTTGCCCTGAACCAAGTGACCAGCCACAGAACCAGGAGTCTCTGTTCTAGGGAGCAGAGCCCTCTCCTAGAAAACCTTTCCCAGGACTCTTTATCTCAAAGGGCAATGTTACTTAATCAGTCTGACTCTGCTTTTTCTCGCAGTGAATCATTTCGTCAACACATTTTCCATATTCTGTTTTGGCCATGTGTGCTCCGCTCTTTGCATTGATGACCCTTTTGTGTCCTGATACCATAATGATTTGAGGGAAGTTTTCCAGGTAAGTTTCCAAGGGTGACATTTACTGCAACACTTTGATAACCGAAATGACAGGAAAGAAAATAAAATATTAAGTATGCTCTTTAAAATGCCATAAATTTGTATTCATTGGCGGGGGTTCCTGGACTCTCACTGAAGCTATAAACTTGCAACTCTGTTGCTAACTGACTCTGGAGAATGCAGGAGAAGCTTTCATTTTTCCATCTAATATGCTTATAATTCAACAAAATCTCTTCTCACTTTGCTTCCTAGACCTCATAAAATTTAAATGGAAATATTAAATGGTTTAATAACTAGGCAACACCAAATAGCATGCTTGGCGTGACTTAGCATTTCTAAAATACGGAGCCTCATTATATTAAATGTGTCTCATTATTGTAATTATGCTGCTACAAATGTAGTGGATAACACATCACATCATTATTTAATTTTATGGAAAAGCTTTCTGAGTTATTTGTTGACAGAGAAAGTACCAGATTCTGTTTCCATTTGCTTAAATTGCAGCCTGTGTTAGGGTTTTGTGGGTTTTTTTTTCTCCCATGCCAGGATTTTATATTTCACTTCAGTATTTCATAAAATGTGCTTATCTTTGGGATGCAGCTTGATAGGCTTTATTTCAGCATAAGACACCAGGAATTGCTTTGGAGACAGCATCACAACTTTTGTGTTTTAGGATGGTAATAAAATCGCCACTTTTTAAAATGCCTTAAAGGACATCTGTCATTACAAATATGTTTTGGGGGTCCCCTGTGTGGCTCAGTCAGTTAAGCGTCTAACTCACTCTCAGCTCAGTTCTTGGTCTCAGGGTGGTGAGTTCAAGCCCTGCATTGGGGGTAGAGATTACTTACAAAAATTAATTAATTAGTTAATTAACAAACTAATTAAAGTATAGAAATATGCCAAAACATCATGGGTTTGATTCCATAAATGGTGAATATTGGGATGATTTTTGTTGTCATTTTATGTTCTTTGCTATTTTCTGAAAATTCTATGGTGAGCAAATCATTCTATTTTTTATTTAACATTTATTTATTTATTTATTTGAGAGAGAAAGCCCGGGCATGCATGTGAGGGGGGAGGAGCAGAGGGAGAGGGAAAAGGGAAGAAGCAGACTCCCTGATGAGCGCCGAGCCCACCATCCAGCTGCCAGCCGTAGGACTCGATCCCGCGACCCTGAGGTTATTACCTGAGCCGATATCTAGAGTCGGACGCTCAACTGACTGAGCCACTCAGGCGCCCCAGTGTTCTGCTTCTTTAACTGAAAAAAAAAACAAAAAGTTAATAGTTTGGCAGTTACTACAAATGGGTGGGTGGAAGGTATTGCCACATGATGTTGACTACGGAGCAATAAAGCTTAAACAAAGCAGCTGATACCTCATTCCATGGTTAGTTTCAGTCCAAGGATACCAAGCATCTTCAAAGACTATGGTAAAAATAATGGCCTGGGCCCCTTTCTGGCCTCTCTAGGAACTCCACCTGGACCTCCTACTCTCCCAGCAAATCGGGCTGTCCCAGGCAGGACCTGCTGACATCCTTCTCTCTGTGCACACTGCTGCTGAGGTTGCCTCTCACCCTGCCTCTCTTCATGCTGGTTATTTAGCCTGAGGGCCCTTCTCTGCCTAACCTGTCCACTGAAATGCCTTAAAAAAAAACCTTTTTAAAGTAATTTCTACTCCCTATGTGGGGCTTGAATTCATGACCCCAAAGTCAAGAGTCACATGCCAGCCAGACGCCCTCTTTTGAAATGTCTTTTAAAAATTCGATTCTGTAATGGGTATAGAGTTGCATATTTGGAAGATTTAAAGTTCTTTTCCACCACGGAATGTTTAACCAAAGAAAATGGAAAGACAAATTTGAAAAGATATATGTACCCCCATGCTTAGTGCCATATTATTTACAATAGCCAAGATATGTCCATCGATAGATGAATGGATAAAGGAGACGTGATATGTGTGTGTGTGCGTATTCTATATATTCCTATATATATGTGTGTATATATACATATATTCTATATATTCCTATGTATTCTATACTATATGTATTCTATATATTCCTATATATGTATATATAAACATATATTCTATATACTCCTATATATGTATATGTATACATATATTCTATATATTCTTATGTATTCTATACTATATGTATTCTATATATTCCTATGTATGTATATATACATATATTCTATATATTCCTATGTATTCTATACTATATGTATTCTATATATTCCTATATATGTATATATACTCCTATATATGTATATGTATACATATATTCTATATATTCCTATGTATTCTATATATTCTATATGTATTCTATATATTCCTATATATGTATATATACATATGTTCTATATATTCCTATGTATTCTATACTATATGTATTCTATATATTCCTATATATGTATAAGTATACATATATTCTATATATTCCTATGTATTCTATATATTCTATATGTATTCTATATAATCCTATATATGTATATGTATACATATATTCTATATATTCCTATGTATTCTATATATTCTATATGTATTCTATATATTCCTATATATGTATATATACATATATTCTATATATTCCTATGTATTCTACATATTCTATATGTATTCTATATATTCCTATATATGTGTGTATATATAATATTCCTATAGATATAGGAATATTACTCAGCTATAAAAAAAGAATGAAGTCTTATCATTTGTGACAACATGGATGGACCTGAGGTTATTATGCCGAGTGAAATAAGTGGGACAGAGAAAGACAAATACCGTCTGATTTCATTTACATGTGAACCTAAAAAGTACAACAAATGAACGAACAACAAAAAAGCAGAAACAGACTCATAAATACGGAGAACAAACTGATGGTTGCCAGAGAGGGGGGAGGTGAGAAGATGGGCAAAGAGGATGGAGGGGAGTGGGGAGTAGAGGCTTCCAGTCACAGAATGAAGAAGTCACAGGGATAAAAGTCACAGCATAGGGAACATAGTGGCGTTGTTATAGAGTGGCATGGTGACAGATGGGAGTGACACTTGAGCTGAGCAGAGTATATGCCTAGACTTGTTGAATCACTGTGTTGTACACCTGAAACTAATGTAACACTATGTGTCAACTACACTTCGAAGGAAAAAAAGTGGAAAAAGTTTTGGAGAACTACGTCATGACAGTGTGAATACTGAACTACTGAATTGTGTATATAGAAATGATTAATCTCATCAATTTTATGTTACGTGTTTTTTTTAACCATAAATTCAAAAAAAGAGAAAAAGTGTTGAAAAATCAGTACAAAGAGCTCCAACAACAGAATAAGTCCAGTGATTCTCAATACATCTTGCTGAGTCCATGAGGTTAGTGAAACTTATGCCCCCCCACAAATATGCCACTTCGGCATAAGGAGTATTTTGACCTGAAAGCAATAAAGAAACAGCAGACCCATGGGGCACCTGGGTGGCTCAGTGGGTTAAGCCTCTGCCATTGGCTCAGGTCATGATCCCAGAGTCTGGGATCCAGCCCCACATTGGGCTCTCTGCTCAGCAGGGAGTCTGTTTCTCCCTCTCCCTCAGCCCCTCCCCCTGTTCATGCGCTCTCTCTCTCTCTCTGTGTCTCTCTTAAATAAATGAATAAAATCTAAGAAATAAAGAAAGAAAGACAGGAAGGAAGGAAGGAGAAGAAAGAGAGAGAGAGAGAAATAAATAAATAAATAGCGAGTAGACCCAGAAGGAATTCTCTGCTCTCCCTCCTTCGGCCTAAAAGCAGGGCATAAATGACTTCTCTGTCTTGAAAAGAGGTCTCCCCTCTGTGTACCAGGAAGAGGAGAATGCCTTTTACCATTTGTGATGGCACTAACTTGAGTCTGCATCATAAACCTTACTGCCTTAGTCCATTCAGGCTTGTGTAAGACAATACCACAAACTGGGGGGGGTTTAAACAATGGAAATTTATTTCTCACGGTTCTGGAGGCTGGGATGTCCAAAGTAGGTGCCAACATGCGTTCTGGCACAAGCGCACTTTCTCCCTATGTCCTCATGTGGTAGCAGGGGCAAGGGAGCTCTCTGTTGGTCTTTTATAAGAGCATGAATCCCATTCATGAGTCTCCCGCCTCGTGACCCAATCACTTCTTAAAGGCCGCCCTCTCCTAATATATATCACTTGTGGGGTTTAGGACTCAGCACATGAATTTTGGCAGGGACACAGACATTCAGACCATAGCACTTACAAAACAATCCTTATCTATCATATATTTCCTTTTCGACTTCCCTAAATTTATCACCCCTAGAAGTTCACCTCCCGGAGCGCCTGGGTGGCTCAGTCATTAAGCATCTATCTTCTGCTCAGGGCACGATCCCAGGGTCCTGGGATTGAGCTCTGTGTCGGGCTCCCTGCTCGGCAGGGAGCCTGCTTCTCCCTTTCCCACTCCCCCTGCTTGTGTTCTGTCTCTCACTGTGTTTCTCTCTGTCAAATAAATGAATAAAATCTTAAAAAAAAAAAAAAAGCCCACCTCTCCCTTTTCTTTTGTCCATTGCTTCTCTGCAATGTAACACCCTTTGTTAAAATGGTATATACGGGGGCGCCTGGGTGGCTCAGTGGGTTAAAGCCTCTGCCTTCAGCTCAGGTCATGATCCCAGGGTCCTGGGATCGAGCCCCGCATGAGGCTCTCTGCTCACCAAGGAGCCTGCTTCCTCCTCTCTCTCTGCCTGCCTCTCTGCCTACTTGTGATCTCTGTCAAATAAACAAATAAAATATTTTTTTAAAAAATGGTATATACGTTCCCAGGACTAACTGCTTCCTTTTTTTTTTTTTTTAAGATTTTATTTATTTATTTTAGAGAGAGATAGAGAGAGTGCAGAGAGAGACAGAGAGAGAAACCCAAGCAGACTCCACGCTGAGTGTGGAGCCCAACGTAGGGCTCAACCTCAGAACCCAGAGACCATGACTTGAGCTGAAATCAAGAATCAGACGCTTAAGCAGCTGGGGCACTCTTGCTTCTTTTTATATCTATCTAACAATTGGACTATAGATCCCCTGGTTGCAGGCTGACATAATAATATTTTATACACATAATTATCCAGTGACAAGGCTCAGGACAGGCTACCCTTAAATATGGCACCTTGACATGTTGACTATTTTCATCATGAAGAGTTTTGAGAAAGAGCGCGTGCAGGAAGAGCCTTCGGACTTAAAGCCATCCTAAAACCCTCATGTGCAAGGTGCCCTCTCTACTCCACCTAAGGAAAGGAGTATCCTTACACCCACAACATGACGCCAGGAGGAGTCTGAACAAACAGGCTGGCTGGTATCCCAGTTTATACACTTAGTCCAGACCCTTCTTTGTCCTACCGTATTTTTTCGCAACTTTTTTTTTTTTTTTGAGAGAGACAGTGAGCGAGAGCATGAACAAGGAGAAGGTCAGAGGGAGAAGCAGACTCCCCGTGGAGCTGGGAGACTTGATGTGGGACTCGATCCCGGGACTCCAGGATCATGACCCGAGCCGAAGGCAGTTGCTTAACCAACTGAGCCACCCAGGCGCCCCACAACTTTTCATTCTTCACCAAACCTGGCATAAAACACTCCTCAGGTCTTCATTTCCTTATGAAGACTTCCATGGTCATGTAAAACTTATATTAAATAAATTTGTATGCTTTTCTCTTGATGATCTGTCTTTTGTTACAGGGACCCCACTTAAAAGGGTAGGAGAAAAACACACTTTTCCTGTCCTACAGCAGCAGTTAATAATTGAATTTTAATGAAACATATCTGTCTACAGAAGGTACAATTAATGCTGTTATGCTTTTACTTCTTGAATCAGTCTCTCAAAAATTGTTTTCAAACAATTTTTCTAACATTTTATTTATGCTATGAAGATTTTATTTTTTAAGTAATCTCTACAGTCAATGTGGGGGCCAAACTCACAACCCCACCGTCAAGGGTCACATGCTCCATGCCAGGCAGATACCCCTAAAACAATTTTTAAAAATGATTTTCAAGAAGCACCTGGGTGGCTCAGTGGGCTAAGCCTCTGCCTTCGGCTCAGGTCATGATCTCAGGGTCCTGGGATCGAGCCCCACATCGGGCTCTCTGCTCAGCAGGGAGCCTGCTTCCCCCGCCCCCGCCTGCCTCTCTGCCTACTTGCCTCTCTCTCTCTCTCTGTCAAAAAAATAAAGTCTTTACGCTAATCTAATAAAAAACATAAATAAATAAAAAATAAAGTCTTTAAAAAAATGATTTTCAAAGGGTGCCTGGGTGGTTCAGTCAGTTAAACATCTTCCTACTGCCCAGGTCATGATCTCGGGGTCCTGGGATCAAGCCCTGCATGGGATTCCTTGTTTAGTAGGGAGTCTGCTTCTCCCTCTGCACCCCCCCCCCACCATGTGTTCCCTTTCTCTCTCAAATAAATAAATAAAATCTTTCTAAAAATGATTTTCTATTTTAAAAATACTATCTAAATTCAGTAAAAAAAAAAAAAATAGCACACCTTGAAGCTTTCCTTTTGTCTTACTGTTTCACATTCTTTTTTAAGATTTTATTTATTTATTTGACACAGAGAGACAGAGATCACAAGTAGGCAGAGAGATAAGTGGGGAGGGGGGGCGGGGGGGGGGAGGGAAGCAAGCTCCCTGCTGGGCAGAGGGCCCAATGCGGGGCTCGATTCCATGACCTGCATGGAAGGCAGAGGCCTAACCCACTGAGCCACCCAGGCACCCCACTGTTTCACTTTTTTTTTTTTTTTTTAAGATTTTATCTATTTATTTGTCAGAGAGAGTGAGCACAGGCAGACAGAATGGCAGGCAGAGGCAGAGGGAGAAGCAGGCTCCCGGCTGAGCAAGGAGCCCGATGTGGGACTCGATCCCAGGACGCTGGGATCATGACCTGAGCCGAAGGCAGCCGCTTAACCAACTGAGCCACCCAGGCGTCCCCTGTTTCACATTTTAAATAGAAGGACAAATTTCGAGTAGTACAGTGAGATGAAGAAACTGAAAGGATTTAAGTTCCGTTTCTTCATTTTTACCATGTGCTATCACTGTGTGTTTCAAATCTATAGTTGAAATATAAGCATTTGTAATATCATAGCGGGGAAACATGAACGGCCAATGATTTGGAAGCATTACCAACTTAATCTCCAAAGAAAGCAGCACAGGGCACCCATGGGAGGGTGTGCGTCTCCAGTAGGGAATTTTTTAAGTTAACTTCCATGTAAACTATATTGTCTATTAAAAAATAAGGAACAAAAATTAAAATGAGAATAAGTAAACAAAATTAGGGCGCCTGGGTGGCTCGGTGGGTTAAAGCCTCTGCCTTCAGCTCAGGTCGTGACCTCAGGGTCCTGTGGTCTAGCCCCGCATCGCATCGGGCTCTCTGCTCAGTGGGGAGCCTGCTTCCTCCTCTCTCTCACTCTGCCTGCTTCTCTACCTGCTTGTGATCTCTGTCAAAAAAACACAAAAAAACCCACTACACTTTATGTATATACAAAATTAAAACTCCTAGTTTTCAAAGCAACTGTTTAGACCTCAAGCCCACAAAAGATTTTTTGAGGGGAAGAGTATTTCATCATTGACCTTGTTTAGAATTGCTGGCACATGGTGATCACACAAAAAAGCAGAAGGGCTTTAACTGGTTTTATTATTGTTTTTAAATTCCCTACAGACAGTGCTCTCCTTTATTGCCCGCACCTGGGCAGACGGTGCCCCAGTGTACCTCCTTCCGCATACCGACGTTGCACAGCGACGCTACCTTGAAGTTGGTGTTGTTAATCTCATCATATTTTACAATGCATTCAGGTTTTACTAGGGAAATGCAGAGGATTTTTTTTTTTATTAAACACACACACACACACACACACATTCCTCCTGTAATAAACATGACTGCCCGATAACTTCTCTCTGTGTGTACTCCATTTTCCTAAATTGAAGAAATTCAGCAGGAAAAGAATTAGAAAGCAACACAGGGGTTGATAGGGCAAATTCCTGGAGGGTCAGATGGGCTATTGTCCAAGAGTCAGGAGTGCAGAGGAGAAAGGACAGAATGGGCAGCAATGCTCTGCCCCAAGTGTGCAGACGGTTCTGGAAGCAGGCGGTCCTCAGCCTCCTGCAACTGTATCCTTCCGGGACGCAGGCCCATTGTTACCAGATCGGGCCTTTTTTTTTCATGAGATGATAATCAGGATGGCTGTGTAAGATCTCCTGATTTTTAAATGATGGAAATTAATTCAAACTCTAGAAAACACTGTGCAGCGCAAACAAAACACGTCTCCAGCTGCAGCACGCCCCTAGGCTACCAATTTCCTAATGAAAAATGCAAATAGTGATTGAACCAGTTACAGAAGTCGAGAAAATATGCTTTATTCTCTGATCCTTTTCCTTTCCCAAAATGTGACATTTTAGAAAAATACAGATGCACTTACATCATACCCATAATCAGCAGTTTAACGAGCAAAGTAGCGTAATTGGAGTAGATAGCCGGGAGGGGCCTGAATCCCCAGAGCAGTCCTTTCTCTTGAATGAGGACCAAGGATGGTGTCACCCAGATGCCTGTTGACTAAGTGATATCCAGCAGATTTATTTAACCACTGGCGAACCACATTTCTTTTTCCAGGGCAATAAGTTAAAAGGTTATTTACTTCCCTTGGTTACAAAAAGAGGAAATACTTCTTCCAAGAATTAGGGGAGCTGCGAGCAGTTCTGTCCCAGAAATTATTAACCATAAAGATGATGGAGAGAACAGAGCCCTGCTAGGCCCCCTTGCCTCCCTGCAGCTGTGGGCACAGGAACCTTTGGAGGGGTGTTTGCTCTGCCCTCCGAAAGCTTTCAGGCCCTGAGACTCAGATTTGTAGTTAAGAAAACCGGTCTAAATCCTTCTGATGAGCTCTCATTTGATGTGGCATTTGCCATATTAAAAGAGAAGGTTCGTTCAAATTAGAGATAACAATAGAGGCCGGTCCCCACATTTCCGCAGGTAATTAGAGCTTTGTGTATTTTAATTAAAAAGATGTATAGCTAAATCCTCTAACAGACTTCCTGAGCATCCTCAAGGCTCCGTTCCTTGCAGGGGCCATACAAAATTAAAGCAAGAATTTGGAGACTGGGCTTTGTCCTCAATGGCCTTTCAGAATGGTCTGCGTTAAGTGGCAGGCAAGCCGCCCTGTCCGGGCTGGTTAGCCTGCCTCTCAGGCGACCTCCCAGAGCCTGGTCTGCGCCCCGGAGTCCGTTTCAGTGTCTAGGAAAAGCTTTGCATGATTCCAGCCGCACCGTTCAACCCAATAAAGGCCCCAAAGTTTAATCTCTGACCCTGAAGAGACCGGCCTCCGAAGGGCCTTACACAAAGCGAACTTCGTCTCCCTGTATGACAAGAGGGGGAAAAAAATGAAAAGAAGTGAAGTTTTCCCATTGTTCACTGCTTCTTGAATAAGAAAATGTCTGCTTGCACGTTATCTCTTTTCCAGCGTTCCAGGCTGCATTCTTCTTTTTCTTTTTTCCTTTAACTAAACAAGGGACAATAAAAAGATTAGAAAGGATGATCGTTAACAAAGATCCATGTGACCCGACTGTATTTTCCCAAATATCTATTTCTAAAAATTCTATCATCGGGAGTATTCAGGTGTTTGGGGCAAATAGGCTATTTTAACAAGAAACGAGAAAGAAGAATAATGATCTTAATCATATCAAAAGAGGGGAGGCCAAGCTGCTGTCCCCATTTTTTTTTTTTTTCTGGTGGGGTTGGGGTGGGAAGAGGGGATGATTATCTTAAAATTGTTGGATCCGTTCTAACTATTAGAGCTTCACTAGGTTAATACAAAGTTTTTCTTTTATTTCTTAAAATTTTTAAAAAGATTTTCTTTATTTATTTGAGAGTGAGTGAGAGAGTGCACGAGCTGTGAATGGGGAGGGGCACTGGGAGAGAGAGAAGTAGACTGTCCTCCAAGCAGGAGCCCAACTCAGGCCTCAGAGGATCATGACCTGAGCCACCCAGGTGCCCCAAATCTTCTCCTTTAAAATGTAATCTCTTCCAAAGAACAACTCTCTAACAGTGAAATTCCAAGCATCCATGAAGAAAAGCTCCTTTTATTTTATTTTTTAAGAGTTTATTTATTTGAGAGAGAGAGAGAGTGGGAAGGAGGTGCTGGGGAGAAGCAGACCCCCTCTGAGCACCCCACCCAGGCACCCGAAAAGCTACTTTTAGAGAGAGACATATTGTTACCCAAAACAATAGGATAGAAGCACTGTATACCTTCTCCTCTGGGCCCAGTTCACCCTATAAACCTGTTTACGCACAGGACCCCTTGAAATCCTGACCCCAGCCGGCCTCAGAGAATTTGCAATGATTTAGAGAGTGGTGGGACTATCCTGAAATCCTCAAATCTGGCAGAAGCTATTCCTGCCCCTTCCTCCCATTCACTCAATTCTGAAAACATCTCTTCTTATAGAGAGACAGAGTCTAATGCTTATGTCTCTCCATCTCTCTCTCTCTCTTTTTTTTTAAATCCACTAGGCTCCACGCCCAACGTGGGCTTGAACTCATGACCTTGACATCAAAAGTCACATACTCTATTGACTGAACCAGCCAGCTGCCCCCCACCTCCACCCCCAGGTCAAGTCTCTTAAGTGCGGCGTGTTTGGAGTCAGAATGCCCAGGACTGAACAACCATGCAACTTACAGGAGAGGTTCTCTTGACCCGTCTCCAGTGAGCTAATTCACCCGCTTAACCAACACACCCAGGGGCTTGGCTGATGTCCACAGGGCTATTGAACGCCCAGGATGGCAAATAAGTTCTTTCCACCACCTCTGAGCTTTGCAGCCGCAACGACTGTTGAATAACGGATCAACTATAAGGCATACCTTACAGTGTTCAAGGGGAGGGCTTCAAACGCACAGCAATCTATAGGGTTCATTGGCTGAGAGATTTTATCTATTGTTCCTGAGTTTGGGAGACCAGCATCAAAGATAAGTAAGGATGTGTTTCAATTCTGTTGTTTTGGGTGCTATCCAAAACATTAAAATAAAAATGTTTACACTGGGGCACCTGGCTGGCTCAGTCAGCGGCCTGTGCAACTCCTGATCTCGGTTGTGAGTTGGAGCCCCATGTTGGGTAGAGATTACTTTTAAATAAAATCTTTTTTTAAAAAAGATTTTCTTTATTTATTTGAGTGAGGCAGAGAGCATGGAAGAGAGACAGCAAGTGAGCACAAGAAGGGGGAGCAGCCGTGGGAGAGGGAGAAGCGGCTCCCCACCCAGCAGGGAGCCCCATGTGAGGCTCATGGCCCGAGTGGAGGCAGATGCCTACCTGACTGAGTCACCTAGGCGCCCCCAAAATAAAATCTCTTTAAAAAAAATGCTCACACTTCCCTCAGTTTCAGTGCTTAAACTACACTCGGTACATAGTAAATGCTTGCCGTCCTTTCCCTCGCTTTCTTTCTCTCTCCCTTGCTACTCAATGCTTCCCGCTCTACCACCAAAAAATAAGTCAGAACTAGGTAAGTAACCCAAACTTCCTGAAATTCTCCTCAAAATGTCTTTTGTGGATGAAATCGTGCTTTGGCGTGATTACAGACTTACATATGATTATTTACAAATCCTAATGCAGCTGATACAAAGGAGTAGGAACGAGTGATCAGACAGGAGTCTCCCACGGAGCGTTCTACTACCTCTTCCAAGGACCATCTCTGTGCTCAGATAATACTGAGAAGAAATATGAAAAGATTGTTAATTGTGGTTTATTTTCTGTGGAATCAAGGGATGGAGGCGAATGCAGAAGAGTGTACGCATTACACTTACGGGGTTGAGGATATTTGTATTTTGAAAAGGTGTGGGCAGACCCCCCCTTACCCTTCTATGCTCCCCGCCCGCCCCCACTCCACCCCCACGCAATGATGACTGCTTTAGATTTTCTAGACTTGGTTTTGTAGAGGAGGAAAAATAATTTTCCCTCTACCTTTCACTGTTCTTGGCTAAGACCCCCTCCTGTTATACAACAACAACAAGAAAAGATGAACAGGAGGAGAAAAAAAGAACCTATTTTAATTACATACATAAGGGATCCCCAGTAGAATAGGAGACTCAGAAGCCCAGAAGATGGAGGATTCCGTACCATCCAGACCTAAGGAATGGGCTAGGGGTCTGGGGCTGCAAGCAGGAGAAGGCCATTTACCGGAAACCCATTCCCGGGAAGGTGACAAGAGGAAGTGTTTGGTAAACAAAGGTTGCCTGGAGGAGCAGCTAAATCTCTCAGGTGAAAAAGTCATCTCTGGTAATGGCTCTCTTTCTGAGAACAGGCCCCCTTTCTAATGTTAATTTCCCTTATAAATATAGATTTCCCTCACAAAGGGGCAACTTGCATTCTGTTTTCGGAGCTTGTTCCGGGTCTGCCGTTTCTTAAAAATAATCAGCTCAAAATAATGGTTACCCCGAAGAGGTGTATTTTGGGGTGGCATATTCGGCTACCCTCCGGTCAAATGCGAAATTGCGTGTTTCTCTGCCAGCTCACCTAACGATGTTCAATTAGCCGGCCTAACAATGTTTTATGACCTAATAATGTTCAATTTCCAATATCACATGATAGCGCTGATGTTCGAGCGCACAAAAATCAAGTTAGCTCTGCAGCGAGAAGCTAACCACATCAAGGCTTGCTTACCTTCAGCCGCCTTGTTTCTCATCCTGTGAATTTCTGAATTCCGAGCCCTGTTTCAGATACACAGATGTGCTCACATCTGCCAGAACCCCAGGAGGAGAGGAGGGATTAAAAAAAGAAAAAAAAGAAATCAATCCTTTAATTGCCTCGGATCCCAGAGAGTTCTCTCCCAACCTACCTAGGCAAAGAAATGAAAACTAAAACACATAATTAATGTGTGATTACAATTCTTCACTCTCAGACACACACTGAAACCCAGCGAGTGAAATCTCTCTCCTAATGAGCCCTACAGAATTTGCTGTGCCGTTGAAGAGCTGTCCTTTGACATTCTAAGGTTCTTTTCATTCCCTCGTTGGAAAGACATTTAACTTGACTTTTCATAAGCAAAAAGCCCACCAAACAAAGGAAGGACCGGTGCCCGCCCCCCCATCACTTTTCCGCCTGCGGCACCGCAGCCGAGAGCAATGATTTCCATTCAAAACACAAACCTCTGCTACACACAAGACACGCTGAGCAAAAGAATTAATCTGTGCAGTATGGTCATGGCTTACTTTTCCCCTGGAATACATGATGCATTTTTATGGAGGGTGGTGGAGGAGGGGAAAAAAACCACATTCAAATGAAACCCAACGTCCCTTTCCCTCTACAGTGTCATTTCAAAAGCCAGATAAAAGCCAAATGAGGAGGCTGGGGAAGAGTGTCCAACGGAGCCGGTCGGAAAACCACCCTCCATTTCATTCTGGAGCCGGGAGGTCACACCCAGGCATCAGAATAGCTTCTCTCCTCAAAGTAAATTAACTGGTAAGTGCTTTCTTGTTTGTTTTCCTCAAACTGACACATTTGCCGCTGACCTGATGAGGATTTTTCTGCAGATGATTTATTTACACAACGGTATTTTGACAAACTACCAGCTGGCAAACGAGGAAAAGGACTCCTGATGGTTTAGGAAAAGCTCTGTGTGCAGATTCCTATTTTTGGTCCTGTCGGAGTGTTTAGGGAAGGTCACAACCGGGCTTGCTACAGCTGCCGGTGAAAACCTCCAACACGGAAAGAGAGAACATGAGGATGTTGCTGGGGGGAGGGGCGGGGGGAGGGCACAAAGAACTTTCAGTAATTCCCTCGGCTTTTACCTAGGAAATTACAGCTCATAAATGTGGATTTTAAGTAGTTGTGACTCAGAAATAATCAAACATCATTTGTGGAAAGGCCACTTAGAGAAAACTAGGAGGAGGAAATGGTGCTCTCAAATGAAAATTGATTTTGCCCTCCTTAGATGACAAGGTAGGGGAAAGTTCTAAATGGAGCTGTAATGTGGTTTGGTTGGTTTTTTCCCTCTTTGAGAGATGAATGGCTTGCGGTTCGCCAAAGCAAACCTGTCTTTGTTGTTGCTGCATTTTTGAAATCTCATAATCAATTGCTTGTGAGAATAATTGGTACCTGGGCTCCCCTAATGAAGGACAAATGGCTAAATGCAGGGAAATCGCCGGGAGAAAAGGTTCCTTGAACTGGATTGTTCTTTTGCGAGGCAGATAACAGTGAGCACCAATTGCTTTCTGTCTAATAGCTGATCCTTACCTCCAAGTGAAAGCTAATGAAAACCAAATGAAAAGTTGATAGCTTTCACCACCAATTATTCTTTCATATCGGCCGTTTTTCCTTAAACTCTTTTTAGTCCAAGCTTCCGCAGACTTGTTGCTCAGTGAATCCACCACTATTTTTTGTTTGTTTGTTTTGTAGGGGGAAGAAAAAAAAAAAGATGTCAAGGGATCTTTCTCTGGGTCTCTATCTAGTTAAAGTAATTCCTGTTACCGAATAAATTCTCATCATGTTTGCACATCTTTCAGACACTAAATGCTAAATGCCTTCTATGTTTTTTTCGCGGCCTTTATTTATGATTTTACATGAGACTTTAGGTGTTTAATTTATAACATATTTTCTGTTACTTTACTACTAATTGTCATCTGTCAGAGATGGGTATTTAAGTCAACGTTCCCTTTTCGAAGGCCACAGCAGTCAGAGATAACCCATGGAAGTAATTTTAAAAGGAGAAAAGCTTTATGCTTAAAATTTTTTCCAAATTATTTATAATTTGGAAAAAAATCTGAAGCTAATATCCAATGGTAAGAGGCTAGTTAAGGAATCTCTTTTTAGCATCTCATTGAAATATTTTACAGGCACCAGTTAATCATAATCTGGGGGATTATGTTGTATCACGAATGGGTGCTTATAACACTAACAATGATTATTACTAGTAAAAAGTAAACACAGTTGAGGGGCGGCTGGGTGGCTCAGTGGGTTAAAGCCTCTGCCTTTGGCTCAGGGCTTGATCCCAGGGTCCTGGGATCGAGCCCTACATCGGGCTCTCTGCTCAGTGCGGACCCTGCTTCCCTTCCTCTCTCTCTGCCTGTGTCTCTGCCTACTTGTGATCTCTGTCAAATAATATAAATTTAAAATCTTTTTTTTAAAAAAAGTAAACACATTGGGACGCCTGGGTGGCTCAGTTGGTTAAGCAGCTGCCTTCGGCTCAGGTCATGATCCCAGCGTCCTGGGATTGAGTCCCACATCGGGCTCCTTGCTCAGCAGGGAGCCTGCCTCTCCCTCTGCCTCTGCCTGCCACTCTGTTTGCCTGTGCTCGTTCGCTCTCTCTCCCTCTCTCTCTGACAAATAAATAAATAAAATCTTTAAAAAAAATTTTTAGAAAAAAAGAAAAAATAAATAAATAAAGTAAACACAGTTGAGAAAACTGAAGGAATAAGAAAGCTGAAACAGTTGTTTTAAGCCAAAAGTGACTTTATGATGTGTGGATGGTGAGCTGATGGTATGTTAGGGAGAGAAAACTTTTCCTCTATCCTCTTAGGTTCAGTTCTGAAGCTCTGCGAATTAAACTTATTAGAGACAAATTAGTAAGAAAAAAGACCAAATTTAATCACCTATTTGTCTTAATATTCATAGGGGAGTTCAGAGAAAAATGTGACTCAAAGAGATGGTTAGAATTTGGGGTTTACATACCATCTTGATAAAGGAAGGGAAGAAAGGACACTTAAGGGAAAACAAATTACTTTTTAGAAAGATAAATGGGCCCTTAAAAAAATAGATGTGACTGTTGTCTCTTTAGGTGTGGTGTGAAGACTTCTTACCTCTGGTTAGGAGTCAGTCTTTCCTGATTGCTTTCCAGGAAGGGCTTTATGACTATTGAGTTATTTGGGACCTCAAATGCCTTCTTCTCAAAATAATTTTTATGCCACAGTGGTGTGTGCTGGACCCTTTATGTGATACATCTCTTCTTTTTTCCTAAACTCTCTCTAATAGTCTATTAATTTTATCATTTAAAAACTCTATCATATTGAAAATTCCTATTTTTTTCTTCAGTCCTCAAGTGTCATAAAAACCAGAAAAAGTTAAATCCGTCGATCTCATGGGGGCTCTTCGGTTCTAATTCACCTGGTTTCTTTGATGACATTAACTTTAGTAAATGTTTCTGCCTCATAAAATTTCTAATGAAAGTAGTGAAAGCCAAGAGTACAATAAAAACTGATAGTATAAAACTTAATAGCTAGAAAAAACATAACTAGTTAAGATTACTAACAGCATTCTCTTAAATTGGATAATGTTCAAATCTATGATTGCATAATATCTTTACAATTACTATTTTGATTTTGCCTGTCACTGTAGGATTGTAATACCAACTCTGCTTTTAGCTTTTTTCATTGCTTGAGGCAGAAAAACTCTCTGGATTTCAGTTTCCCTTTCTCCAAAATAAATCTGATGGTCTAGGTTTTCTTCCTCCACAATCCACCTCCTCCCCTGTCCTTTTTTTTTTTTTTTTTTTAAATAAGCTCCATGCCCAATCCGGGACTGGAACTCTTGTGACTGTGAGATTGAGACCTGAGCTGAGATCAAGAGTCTGATGCGTAACCAACTGAGCCACCCAGGTACCCCACCTCCTTCTCTTCTTAAATCTCTGGTTAAGTCATTTCTCAATGTGGCATATATAACGGGTACCTAGCACAAACAGTAGGTACCTAAAAATTGTAGCTGAGACAACTCTTTCATTCAGACTGTTTTTTCATATTATTCAATTATTATAGTATGTGTTTATTATTCCATTGATACTCAAATAAGATGGAAAACGCTCTTCATTGTTAAAGATGATAGTATCAGTTGGAACAAAATATACATGATTTAGGCACAATCGTTTTATTAGAAATTATGCAGTTATCCCTTCAGCCAAACTAATATATTGGTCAGATAATTAATTAGAGGGTGGAGGCAGATGTTAAATAGGGTCTGGCTGTGACTGTGGAAGAGTTTCTCTCCAAGCAGGGAACTGACCCCTGGGAGAGCCAACCTTCTGATCTTGGCCTCACTGGCCTTTGTTCATTGTTAAAACAACAATCAACTAGCCCATGTGAACTTGAATGTATGCAATATTGCATACACAGCTCTAGGCAGGACCCACGCAAATAAAGACTTGGTTTGTGATTAAGGAATTCACCAAATCAAATAAATAAAATGTGTTAGGACTTTCTGAAAGGTCTAAATATTCTTTTGTTGTGTCTTACTCCATGTTACCTCCATGTGGAAGATGGAAGATGGGGGCGGGGCACCTAGCTGACTCAGCTGGTAGAACATGCAACTCTTTTTTTTTTAATCTTTAAAAAATGTTTGTTTGTTTATTTATTTATTTATTTGAGACAGAGAGTGCACACGTAAGGGGGGATGGGGCAGAAGGGCGGGGTGGGGGGACAAGCAGACTCCTCGCTGAGGACTGAGCATGTGGCAGGGCTCCATCTCATGACCCCAAGATCTTGATTTCAGGGTTGTAAGTTTGAGTCGCACGTTGGGTGTAGAGATTACTTTAAAAAAAGTTAAAATCTTAAAAAAAAAAGGCTGGAAATTTTGGTTATTTATTTGGAAGTCTACTATTTTTCATTTAATGGGGGTGGAGACAGGGGTATTTGTTTATCATTAACTAAGAACTAAAGAAAAGTTCCCTGTACATGTCTTTTTTTTTTTTTTACTTTATTTAAGCTTTATTTAAACATATAATGTAACCCCACCACCCTCACCCAACCCCTCTTCCCCCCACTCCCCTCAGTTTGTTTTATGACATTAAGAGTCTCTTTTGGTTTTTCTCCCTCCCGATCCCATCTTCTTTCATTTTTACTTTTCCTACCACCTTAACTCCCACCCCCGTTGCATCTCCACTTCCTCATATCAGGGAGATCATGTGGTAGTTGTCTTTCTCCAGTTGACTTATTTCGCTAACCATAATACGCTCTAGTTCCATCCATGTCGTCGCAAATGGTAAGATTTCATTTCTTTTGATGGCTGCATAGTATTCCATCGTATATATATACCACATCTTCTTTATCCATTCATCTGTTAATGGACATCTAGGTTCTTTCCATAACTTGGCTATTGTGGACATTGCTGCTATAAACATTCGGGTACACGTGCCCCTTTGGATCACTACGTTTGTATCTTTAGGATAGATACCCAGTAGTGCAATTGCTGGGTCATAAGGTAGCTCTATTTTCAATTTTTTGAGGAACCTCCATGCTGTTTTCCAGAGTGGTTGCACCAGCTTGCATTCCCACCAACAGTGTAGGAGGGTTCCCCTTTCTCCACATCCTCGCCAGCATCTGTCATTTCCTGACTTGTTCATTTTAGCCATTCTGACTGGTGTGAGGTGGTCCTGTACATGTCTTATTCAGTCAAGCGGATCCCAACTGAACCCTCAGGTCCGATGGTAGAAGACACAAGAATTTTAAAGGAAGATTCTCTGCCCTCGGTAAGCTTAAAGTTGTGCAGTCCGGGGGACAGAATGAAATTATTAAACTATAAAACTTTATTTAATTTTTTAGGATTCTCTATGCTTCCTGGGGCTCAAACTCAGGACCCTGAGATCAAGAGTCACTTGCTCTGTTGACTGAGCCAGCCGTAAACTAAAAAGGTTTAGAAGTGGGGCGCCTGGTTGGCTCAGTCACTAAGCCCCTGCCTTGGGCTCAGGTCATGATCTTGGGTCCCTGGGCTCGAGCCCCACATGGGGCTCCTTGTTCAGCGGGAGTCTGCTTCTCCCTCTCCCTCTGCCCCTCCCCGCTGCTTGTGATTTCACGCTCGCTCGCTCTCTCATCTAAAATCTTTAAAAAAAAAAAAAAAAGGTTTAGAGGTATTTAGAGGTATGGAGTGCCTCCAGAAGGTGGAGTTCATGGCCTGGACGGGGGAACTGATGGGGTATACCCACCAGAAGTCCTCCTCAGCCTGAGGAGCTTGCGGAAGAACTTTCTAGGAGGGAAAGCACAAACCTTTGACCCTCAAGAAGAGAAGATGTACGAGAGCAGCAGCAAGTGAAAAGCAAAGAGCTGTTTTCACTAAAACTCAGGACACAGCAGCCCTACTTGGGATCCCCTCTAAGAAAACAATATTCATGAAAGAGAATTCTCCTTCCCACTACCCTCACTTCATGGCAGAGCTCCACCCAGCTTTGGCAGGGCAAGCAGCCCTGGGCTCTGGCCCCACACCCGAGGGAGTTGCGGTGCCCTGGAAGTGCAAACGTGGACACAAACACGCAATTCACCTCCGCGAGGCCCCGGAAATACTCTTTGGTGAACCCTCCTCACGTGTGATGTATTTAGTGGGCAAACACGGTGGGTTCCACATCAGTCAATGGAGACACCCCAGTGAATCCTGAATTAAAGCTTGATACCATCCCATTTGTGCCCACTGACCACTCGGGAAGTTTCCAGTTTACAGTAGGAATATATTTAGGTAACACTTGATGTTTTTCACTATCTTCAGCAATACTGCTGACTACTGTCCTTGGGAATCCGCATCTAACTCAATTCTGCATCGAAGATTCTCACTTTCCTGGAAACCTGTATTACCAGGGTGGCCAAGCTGTGTGAAGTATTTCGGAATTCAACCATTCTGGTGATATAGCTGGGCTCAAAGTCAGGCTATCCCAACTGGGACCAGGAAATTCCTAAGCGGAATTTTTGTTTTTGAGTGTACTTTTTTTTTTTTTTGGACTTTTTATTTATTTTAAGATTTTATTTTTATTTTTTTTAAAGATTTTATTTATTTATTTGACAGAGGTCACAAGTAGGCCAAGAGGCAGGCAGAGAGAGGGAGGGGGAAGCAGGCTCCCCCTGAGCAGAGAGCCCGATGCGGGGCTCGATCCCAGGACCCTGGAATCATGATCCAAGCCGAAAGCAGAGGCTTTAACACACTGAGCCACCGAGGTGCCCAAGATTTTATTTTTTTAAGTCCTCTCTACAGCCAACATGGGGCTCAAACTCATACCTCTAAGATCAAGAGTCACTCGCTCTACCAACTGAGCCAGCCTGGAGCCCCTCGAGTGTACTTTTTTAAACTGAAGATGGAAGTAGAGTAGGAAAAGGATTCAGACCCATCAGTGTGTTAGGCGGCCATTTTAGAACACCAAACATAGGAGGCCTTGTTGGTATTACTGTCGAAAAGGCACTCTCGTGATTACAAAGTTCCAAGTGAGGTGAAGCCAAGAAAGTAATTCATTTCATAAAGTTTCACACATAAAGAATTCAGTGAGGAGAGGTCATAGTGTTCCCTCAGGAATCATGAGGAAGCGAACAGATTTCACTTGTGCTTAAAATGGCTCCCAGGGTTACTCTCTGAAGCCCTAATTTTGCATTTCTTTTTATGCCAAAAAAAAAAAGTTATTGAAGAACTGTCTATGGTCAACGAGTCAGTCATCTAGTATAGTAACCGAATCAGTTGGGTTTAGCTCTGCCATTTCCAATGTTTTACATAATTGCATGTAAAAGACCTCGCTATCCAACAAAGTGATCATTACAAACACATGTAATGTAATCATTACAAAAGTGTTTGAGGAACACTAGGGGGTGTATCAGGGCTTGGGGTAAAGGCAGAGTTGCTATTAAAAAAGGGAAGACTTCATGGAGAAGGATTTTTTTGAAATGAAGTATGCAAACTGGCAGCTTGTCAAGCTTATTAGACTTGTCAAGTCAAGTCTAATAAGTATGTTTGGGGTTTTCATTAGGACCACATTGTCTTCAAGGGCATGCAAAATAATTTGTATATGAAGTTGTATCACTAGAACTAGAACAAGGTGATTACAGAGATGACATCCTTAATTTTTCATAGGACTTTCTCTTTGGAGGTTTATAATGACAAACTTCATTTGAGTAGGAAAAAAATATGGTAATGGAGTATTCTGCTTCATTATATAAAGTTGACATAGTTTTTTTTAATTGGATTATACCCTATAAAATCCTATTATTTAACTTGACCATTTTTGACCTAAAAAATGGCAGTTTCTTATGCTTTAACAGAAAATATTGTTTACTAATTTAATAAAAACAGCACAATATTTGTTTACACATATAATTACTTGTTTTGTTATGTAAATATTTGTTTGATTTGTATATTTTATTTATATACATGATATAGTTAACTATATTTAACATGAAAACACCATCGTAAACATACTATAGTTTTGATGACTAAAAAAGCACTTTCTCCTTCATTCACTAAACTTTTATCAAGCATCTGTGATGTTTTTTGCACTCTGCTCTGTGCTTGACACATAGGATGAGTGAAGCACAGTCCTTGTCCTTGAGGCTCTCCCAGATTCAACACTATTGCTAAATACCCAACCTCGCTTTGCCTCATGGAAATAATAATAGTACTTCACAGTGTTGTTGTGAGAATTAAACGTGAAAATGCATGTCAAATTGCTTGGTATTGTGTTATACTTAACAAGTATGTGGGAAATGTTAGGTATTGCCATAATGTGTTAAATGCTATTATATAATTAGGTGTGCCTGGGATTTGCTTCCTTTTGCATGTGGTTAAGTGAGCTGGTTTTAATTATGAGTAATACATGATTAGACAACCATGTGGTTAATAGTGAACTAGTTTGCTCTTGGTAAGATTTTAGAGGAAAATTTCACCAGCTTCCCCTGGAAGTAAGACCCGTTGTCCACCAAAAGCCCTTGTCTAGTTAACTGGCTGAAAGGATTGAACACATCAGGAGTAAGGCTTGTTTTCCTAAGTACTCAACATTCTTTTACCATCTTTAATAAAAAAGAGGAACTGAACACAGGAACTAATAAATTTGATGATAATCAAGAACTACAATTCTCACCTCAAACTCACCTTTGCCTTTTTTTTTTAATTTTTACTTTTTTTTTAAAGATTTTATTTATTTATTTGACAGACAGAGATCTCAAGTAGGCAGAGAGGCAGGCAGAGGGAGAGAGGGGGAAGCAGGCTCCCTGCTGAGCAGAGAGCCCGACGTGGGACTCGATCCCAGGACCCTGAGATCATGACCTGAGCTGAAGGCAGAGGTTTAACCCACTGAGCCACCCAGGCGCCCCTCACCTTTGCCTTTTCAGATAAAAATTATGGTTAGTTATTGTCGAGATGCCATGGTCATAAGTGCCTTCTATCAAAAGTCACTAAGCCGTCTTCTGGCCAGTAATAAATATTATTTATTTATCTTTTATTTGCCAGGCCCTGTGCTAGGATCTGAGGGTATAAAGGCAAGTAAAAACTGCAGCCTGCTGGAGGAGAGACATTTATCAAATAAGTATTCAAATATAAAACAAAGGTTATAAGTAAAGCGTAGAGAGCAGTGACCCTGACTGAGACTGAGGGACAGGCTGGTGGCAGTCATAGAAGAGTTCATTTAGGAAAGTAACATCTGGGGGCTCGGTAAGTTAAGCGTCAGACTTGATTTTGGCTCAGGTTGTGGTCTCAGGGTTGTGAGATCGAGCCCCACATCAGGCTCCGTGCTCTGCAGGGAGTCTGCTCAGGATTCTCTCTTTCCCTCTTCCTCTGCCCCCCTTCTTACGCACACATTCTCTGTAACATCTGAAAAGTACCACTTACCCTTAAGTAGAGCTGGAGATTTTCTCCCAAATTCTAAAACTAAATAAGATATTTATATATATATGCACATACGTATACACATATATATAGTTATTTGTTTTATTGTTGTGTTATAAGGAAATAAAAGCTTAGTCAAATCAAATATCTGGCCACATCATGAAAAACACTAAGCTGATATAAATTATTTACTCTTAGCCAATCAGATGCCTAACATTAAACATGACCTTTTTGTTTGATTGCCATTCTGTCCCACATAGGCTTTCATTTCATCAACCCTATTCAAAATAAAGGCCTTCACCTCTGGAGTGATTTTTCTCATTATCAACACACACACAAGAGATAGGGGAAATTTAGAAGACAATAAAATGACTAAGTTCTTCTTACCTTATCTGGGAGAGACGCCTTGCTCTGGAATGATATTTGATGTACAAACATGCCATTTTTCCACGGTTTGCTTTGCTCTTTTTGAGAGATTGAATAAGGAAGGGGGAACGTCAGCACACACTTAAAATGGCTTATCTCATAGGAAGGATTATAACATACCAACCACTATATAAAAGATTTCCTTCCAAAGGTATTGTGGCTCCCAGAATACGGGGGCAGGGGGTGAGGGAGGAATGATGTAGAGAGTGTCTGTCCATTTTAACTTTTTATTAAAATATTAACAGGGGCGGGGCGCCTGTGTGGCTCAGTGGGTTAAAGCCTCTGCCTTCGGCTCAGGTAGTGACCCCAGGGTCTTGGGATCGATCCCCGCATTGGGCTCTCTGCTCAGCAGGGAGCCTGCGCCCCCCGCGCCCCCCGCCCGCTTCTCTCTGCCTGCCTTTCTGCCTACTTGTGATCTCTCTGTCAAATAAATAAATAAAATCCTTAAAAAAATAAAATAAAATATTAACAGGGCACGTGGGTGGCTCAGTTAGTTGAGCAGCGGACTCTTGCTTTCTGCTGTGGTCATGATCTCCAGACTGTGGGATCGAGCCCCTGGTCAGGCTCTACGCTCACTGCAGATTCTGCTTCAGATTCCTTCTCCCTCTCCCTCTCCCCCTCCCCACTCTCTCTCTCAAACAAACAAATAAACAAAATATTTACAAGAATATTCACATCCTGGGCTGTCTGGCTGGCTTAGTCAGAAGAGTATGTGACTCTTGATTTCAGGGTCACAAGTTCGAGCCCCATGTTGGGTAAAGAGATTACTTAAACAACATTTTAAAAAAAGAGCATTCACATTCATTAAGTTTAGCCTCAAGTAAACAAAAGCTTGATTTTTAAAAATTAGATCCATTGTTTGCCAGGTCCAGTGGAATCTCAAATCCACTGAGTGTTCTTCAGTAATTTCCTAAAGAAAGACCATTTCTTCCATTTACATTTTTCTCAAGCAAACGGTAAATAACTTGTTCATCAAACTTGAGAGAATCCCCCAAAAGAATTTCTTTGGAAAAGCTGGTTTCCTTCTCGCTGAGCCAGACAATTACTGTGTTTTCTAGCCAGTTGGATTATAGCAAGTCAGTGAGATCACAGCAAGAAGCCCAGCTATGTTGTACTCGTTTTTATCACAAGAAATGAACTCATCTACACGAATCATTTGGTGCAAAATAAATAAATTCCTTTAGTAGAACATTATCACAGGATCAGAATGTCCTACTTTGGAAAGGAAAGAATGAACACAATGTAGCTTTACAGTAACAGCAGGAAACCATTATTTTTTTGCTCACAGTGGTATGTTTCAGCCCATGTTTTCTTAGAATGAAGCATAAATCCAAAATGTTAGCTAAACTAATCACGAATATCAAATGAGCTCCCTGATTACAGTCAGCGAGCCTACAAATTTGTTACCTTTCAACAAAGCCATGTTGTGTGAATTATTTCATAATACACCCTAATAAAAAGATTAATTAAAGTAAGATAATAATAAAAGCTCACAATTGTTGAGCTCCTCCTATAAGCCAGGCGCTGTGAGAGATATTTACATACGTATCTTATATCAGTTTTGTAAGTGAAACATAACCTCAAGATTATATTGTCTTCATAATAAAACAAAATATGACACGTAGAACTAAATCATTTAACCCTTTCTCTTCTTATCAAAATGCTCGCTTCTCTTAATAGCTAGCGTTCTCTTAGATCCGCAGCTAGGATCAACACATTCAAGCCTCAGCACAATGTTCTTTACAGTTTTAGCTTTTCCCCAGAAGATCTGTCCACCCACCATAGCCACTCTGCTTCCTGTCATAATGCTGCTTTCCCTGGGCATACGGAGACTCCTTGTCCCTCTTGGAATGTGTCACTTTGTGGGGCCGGTGTTTGCCATACTTCTTACAGAAAGTCTGGCAGTTTTAGGAATGGTCACCGTGTTTGTGAGAGTGCTGTGTGGAAAGTATCTTGTATAATTCTTAAAACAACCCAACAATGGTTTACTGACGGGCTTTCTCTCCAGATCACAGAGGAAGAAACGGAAGTCAATTGTAATAAGAAAATGATGTGATATGTATGATCATTGTCTTTGATTCGCCATTACAGGGGAGGAAAAAAAAATACCTTTTCCTTCTCCTCTTCTAAATTCTCAGCTGGGGCCCCTGTAATAAAAGACAGAGTATCAAGAGAAAAGCGTACAGATTTTTTGATGTAAATTTTACATGACATAGGAGCCTTCATAAGGAAATGACCCAAGGAAACAGTTAAGTCTGAATGTTTTTATACTATGTTTGACCAAAAATGGGGACTCGTGGAAAATGTGCTAGGACAAAAGTTTATGAGCAGAGAGTAGTAGAGTGTGGGAAACATAGCAAGGCTTATTTGTTCAAGCCATTACCTCCTTCCTCGGAGGTGAGGATGCTTTCCTCGGGGTATGTGGAGGGCACCTCTCACGTGAGACTCATAGGACCTGCTTCAAGAAGACCAGGAAGGTCAGAGAGTCCTTCTTGAACCTGCTGTTTCTCAAACTCCTTTCGCTTAAACTATTCAGTATACCAAGGTGCCATACTGTGGGGTAGCTTATCCTGTGCCTTGTCAGTATTTATGGTAGATTGAGAGAAAAGTGTGAAATAGTACCTACAAATACGACTATGGGAAATAGAAGTACACTAGAAATAGAGGGAAAATGAGAAACAAGAGTCTGGAGGCAGGAAAAAAAAAATTACCATAGTAGCAGATGACTCTGTGTCGGTGACACTCAGTGTCACTTGGCTGCCTCATTTCATCCCCACAGCGAGCCAGTCAAGTAGATATTATTATTGTCTCTCTTTTGCAGATGGAGAAATTGAGGCTTGGAGCTTCTGACTAACTTCTCAAGGCTACACAGGTAGGTAATAAGTGGAGCTTTGAAACCAGGGTCTGCCTGACTCCCGGGCCCTGGTGCTTCGCTACCATAAAATACCGCCCAGAAATGGTTGTGACTGTTTGTGGGTTTTATCTAAGCCCTTAGTAAGGATGGGCTGTGGGAAAGAGGGCAGTTTAACAGCTGAAGAGACAAAGATGGCAGAGAAGACAAACACAGAAGACCGGAAAGGAAACTAAAATTCAACTCAGGACACCTCAGTTGGTGGCTCAGTTGGTTAAGCACCTGCCTTTGGCTCACGTTGTGATCCCAGGGTCCCCAGGTCAAGCCCTGCATCCAGCTCCCTGCACAGCTGGGAGTCTGCTTCTCCCTCTGCCCCTTTCACCCTGGATGAGGGTGTGATAAGGTTTTTAAGAAAGGTACATGAAGTTTCTCTCTCACTCTCTTGCTCTCATGCTCCAAAAATAAATAAATGAAATCTTTTAAAAATTAACAAAACTAAAATAAAATTCAACTCTACATAAACATGCTACATGTATTTAGATATCTCAAGGGAGCGTAGGGCGTAAGGGCAGTGACAGTGAAACATAACTGGAGGGTTTTGGGGGGCTGCTATGACTTCTCTTCATCCCACATTGGAGAGCCAGATACATGTCCTTGGGCCAGGAAGACATTCTGTGTTCTGGAACCGCAGTGTCCATCAAGCAAAATGCCACATCTAACCAATTATCTGGAGTTTGGAGGTGGCTAGAGCATGGGCTTGGCCCCTTCCTCTGTTTGAGTAGCTGCAGCAATGATTAAAGTAGCCTCAGTCTGACTGAAAAAAAAAAAAAAAAAAAAAAGGAAAGAAAAAGAAAAAAGAGAGATAAAAGGAAAGCCGTACATATTTGAACATACTTGAATAGTGTGTTAAGGTCTTGGCTGTGCAAAGCAATTCTATTAATCTTGCTTATTGGTCTCTTGATTCCAACAGTCCTATTAGAGACCTGGGCTTCTAACACACAGTCCTTAAAGAGGACAGGTAGGGGTGCAGGGGAGAGAGTCTGGGATCCCTCAAGAAGGAGTTTGCATCCGCAGTACCGAACTTGGGGTGCCATTAGAAATTTTCTCTCCTGAAGCCCTTCCCTGGTTGTCTAGAATTCCACTTAGCCCTCCTTTCCTCTGAGGGACTGTTTCCCCATCTTGATGGGAACACCATCATTACTCTAGGAGTAGATTTAGGTTTAGGAGCAGAAAGAAACTTCATGTACCTTTCTTAAAAACTTTATCCCACCGTCATCCTCCTCCCTGTCTTCATGGTCCTCTCAAGTTAAGACCAACACTTTTGGACTTAAGATGTATTAAAAGATAATTTTTCAAACAGATAAATCATGACTCACATACAAATATAAAATCGACATGTCTCAAAGGTCTTATTTAACTCAGTAATGAATGATAGAATCAGTAAGATGTTACCATGGGTTAAAAAGAGAATCAGAGTATCACACACACATATATAGGCCATCAGGAATGTTGAAATTAGTTTATGAACAGTTGAAAAATTGGCAAAACTGGTTCATAATTCATAGGACAATAATCAATTGCATTCCACTGGACACAATTCATTCATGTTTCTGTGGACAAGGATCATTTGCATCATTATAAGTTGTCGACAATGTGCACAATTGTGAAATATTCAGACAGTAACAGGCAGAGAACCCGAAAACACACATTAGGTAAGATACTCGGAATCTGGGGTGCCTGGGTGGCTCAGTGGGTTAAAGCCTCTGCCTTCGGCTCGGGTCATGATCCCAAGGTCCTGGGATCGAGCCCTGCATCGGGCTCTCTGCTCAGCGGGGAGCGTGCTTCCCCTCCCCGTTTTTGCCTGCCTCTCTGCCTACTTGTGATCTCTGTCTGTCAAATAAATAAATAAAATCTTTAAATTAAAAAAAAAAGATACTCGGAATCTGTCTTCCCCTTTCAGTATCCTTCACAAGTTTTCCTGACAGGCCCTAAATACTGAAGACATTATATCCCTCTTCATATGTAATTCAATGTAAAGATTTATATAATATATATGCATATATATTATATAAATATAAATACATTTATATATTTAATATATAAATACATATATTTATGAGCCAAACTCAAATTTTGTAATGAAAGTAAAATAGTTTTTCTCCAGAATTTTCTTACTACAAAATTATACATTAATCCGTAGAAGTTAAACCTTTTTGCTGTTTTACTACCTCTGTTTTGTAGGTATACTACCTTTGTCTGCTTTTGGAGTAATAACACCTCCCACAACACCTCAGCTCTTGGTCACAGTGATGACATCCTTAGTAAAGTCCTCTTACAGGCCAATAGGCTGAGTATTTTATAATGAAATAGATCAAAGAAACATTATGATGTACTGTCACTGTAAATGGGTAAAATATCTGAAATAAAACCCTAGCATGGGGGGCCTGGCTGGCTTAGTCAGAAGAACATGCAACTCTTGATCTTGGGGTTCTGAGTTTAAGCCCCTTGTTGGGTGAAGAGATTACTTAAAATTTTTTTTAAAAAGGATCTTAAAAAAACCCACAACAACCACTGAATCCTATTTTTCAGGACATCTACATATCATAGAGCATGTCTTACGTTATACTTCTGTATTAAGCCCACTGTACTGATTTTTTTTCACTGTACTGATTTTAATTCTAATGTTCCATTTCAATGTGTCAAGAGGCTGAGGAGTATGTGTGTGTGTGTTTGTAAACAGTATGGTAAGATGTCACCTGGAAAACACTTTAGATATTTACTGGATCTTTCAGTTAAACAGATAATTTGTTTAAGGTTTATTTACTCATTTATTTGAGATAGAGCAAGAGTGAGAGAGCACAAGCAGGGGGAGCAGCAGGCGGAGGGAAAAGCAGGCTCTCCACTAAGCAGGGGGCCCCACGCAGGGCTCGATTCCAAGACTTTAGGATCATGCCCTGAGCTGAAGTCAGAGTCTCCACTGACTGAGCCACTCAGGTGCCCCAAATGGATCATTCCTTATTATTCAGTGTAAAATAATTAATTAAAATTTTAAACAAATTATTTATTTTATTTTTAAAAAGATTTTACTTATTTATTTGAGGGGGAGCAGCAGAGGGAGGGGGAGAAGCGGACTCCCCACTGAATAGGGAGCCTGATGCGGGACTCGATTCCAAGACCCTGAGATCATGACCTGAGCCGAAGGCAGATGCTTAACGGACTGAGCCACCCGGGCGTCCCTAAACAAATTATTTTAAATAAAAGTTGCCCAGGGCGGGAGCAAGCAACTTTCTAGATTTGAAAATGAGAAGGTGGGGACTGGACAGGGGGATAAAGGATGAAAAGCTGAAGGCTCTTGGTTATACTTTGCTCAGTGGGCTCTAACTCTTGAGCTGGGAATAGAAATAGTCCCTACCCCATAGTTAAGCAGAATGGAAAGGACGCCCGGAAACAACGGCGGCATATGTCCCAAGGTGACCTTTGCCAGCTGGGACCGAGCCCCTGTTAGCCACCAGCACCACCACCAGCAAGCGCCAGTGGTTTGCCAGGGGGACGTGGTCATGGGGAGGCTGTTGTTTTGTGGTTAACACTTCCAGCCAGCGCCCTGTGGGCAAACATCCAAATGAGACAAGACCGATGGATAGGCTGCTGCTATTTCCACATCTGTTTAGGTTTCTCTCGGTTCCTGCTCCAGTCCTGACTTTCTGCCTTCCGACTCCTGGCCGATCCAGTTCCGGCAGCTTTATTTGTTTCTGGTCTTACTGAGTGAGTGTCGATTCTTGGCTAATAAATGAGCTACATTCTCGGACGCATGGCTTCCTTTAGCTGGCTGCCTTCATGCTTCCACATGTGGTGGAACATCGGTTCTCTGGGATTCGAGTTCGCTCTGTCCTGCGTGGTGAGTTCTCCCCTTGTGGGTCCCCAGCAGCCGCAGCTGCACCTCCTTCCTCAAGGTCACTGCACACTTCATGCCCTGGCGGGCTTGCTTCCTCAAGGCTCTGCTGCTCCCTCCAGGAGCCCAGCAGCACTACCTCAAACTATTTCCTGGCTCAGGTTTGTCCAGATAAACTACTTGGTTGCTGAGATAATCCCAGAATTCTGATGCTCCCAACTTTCGGTAAGAAAGAGAAAGTAAGCAAAAAAAGTAAAGCCAAATTTAATTTTGACGATAATGACGGAAGTTGATGTTTCGTAGGTCAAATTATTGACTTATACATAAGTCCGTATTTATTTAAGATCGTCCTCACTTGTTCTTTCAATAGATATTTATGAGCATATTCCATGTTCTGGGAATTGTTCTAGCAACTAAGGATATAGCAGAGACTAAAAAAAGACCAAATTTGGGTACTCAGAGCTTACACTGTACATCTAATGGGGTTTTGTAGAGAGAGGAGGTAAATAATTAATGATTTAAAGAGCTCTGCTGGGGCACCTGAGTGGCTTAGTGGGTTAAAGCCTCTGCCTTTGGCTCAGGTCACGGTCCCAGGGTCCTGGGATCGAGCCCTGCGTCGGCTCAGCGGGGAGCCTGCTTCCCTTCCTCTCTCTCTCTGCTTGCCTCTCTTCCTACCTGTGATCTCTGTCAAATAAATAAATAAAATCTTAAAAAAAAAATTAAAAAAATAAAAAGAGCTTTGCTTGAGAAAGGAGAAAGCTTTCAGAGTCTAACTGGTATGCTAATATATGCTCTCAGTTCATCACAGATAAAGTAACCGTTAAACTTGTGGCCCCTACCTAAAATCAGGGTACGGTGTTCCAAAAGGTAGTCTTGCAAGTCTTAAAGAGTCAAAACATAGCAAATGTCCTGGCCTGTATTTTTTTCCAACCTTTTTTATGAAAAATTCCAAGCTTTCAAAAAAGTTGAAAGAATAGTGCAGAGAACAATTACATACTTGTAATCTCAATCATTATTAACATTTTACCATAGCTGGTTGACCTATAATATTTATATATTTTCCATTTATTATTTGAAGATAATCTCGAGCTTGCAAAAGAGTTACAAGAAAAATTCAAAGAATCCTCTCAAATCCCTTTTTACCTCTATTCACCAATTGTTAAATTTTTGTTACTTTGTATTTATATTCTGCCTGTGTATGGGTGTATTTAGTTTTTCTGAATCATTTGAGAGGAAGCTGCATACCCCATGCCCTCTTCTCCCTATATATTTTACTGTCTATTTCCTAAAAGCAAGGACATTCTTCTACATAATTGCTGTCTACCTAGTAATCACAGAAAATTTTAAGCTGAGACAATATTTTAACCAATCTCTAATCCTTGTTCCAATTCTGTCAATTGCTTCAATAATGTTCTTTTTGGCCTTTTATTTTTCTCTAGTATATGATGCAGTCCAGCATCATATAGTACATTTAGTTGCCATGTGTCTTTAGTCTATTTTAATCTGGAACATTTCCATAGCCTTTCTTTGTCTTTGATGACATTGGCATTTTCAAAGAAAATAGAACTTAAAAAAAAAGTTTCTCATTTAGAGGTTGTCTGATATCCATCTTGAGTCACAGGTTGAGTTCTTCTAGAAGAAAACTCAGAGACAGAGTTTAATAATCAGATATTAGGTTGTGCCCTTAGGATCAAACCTTTGTGTGGAAGGTAGAAAGACAACTGGGCAGGGGGAGAAATTGAGCTGCAAGGCAGGACTGGCAACTCTAGCCAGAGGTAGACCCATGAAGCTAAAATGGACCCATCAGAATCGCCCCCCCACTGGGCCACCATGGCCAGGCCTTTCTGCTTTCATTCCAATCCTCACTGGAGGTGAACCACTCTCTAAGGGCAAGGCCCCAGGAAGTGAGCTCCATGTAGTAGCAGGAGCCCCTGAAGGGTTGCTAATTAGACACTGTCTCTTGATGGTTCTCCCATGAGCCAGGGCAACAAGTTTGGGATCTAGACTATGCAGTAACTCTACCTCAGTTAAAGAAAAAAAAAAAAGATAAATACAAAAAAATCAATATCTAACCAATTGTCACAGATTAGATTTTTCTTTTCTTTTCTTTTTTTAAAGTAAGCTCTAGGGGCATCTAGGGTGGCTCAGTGGGTTAATCATCTGGCTTCAGCTCAGGTCATGATCTCAGAGTCCTGGGATCAAGCCCTGCGTGGGCTCCCTGCTCAGCGGGAAGACTGCTTCTCCCTCTGCCCCTCCCCATGGCTCATGCTCTCCCTTGTGCTCTCTCTCTCTCAAATAAGTAAATAAAAGCTTTAAAAAAGAAAAAGAAAGAAAGAAAGCTCTACACGTAATGTGGGTCTTGAACTCATGACCCCAGATCAAGACTTGGATGCTCCATCCACAGCCCATCAGGCACCCCTCCTGTCTCTTTTAATCTGGAACTACCTTTCTCTTTGTGCTTCCTTGACAAAGGCTAAGCAGAACAGGTCTGATGTCTTGAAGGACCTTCTTATTTTTTCAGTGTTTTTCAAATTTGAGTTATTGTGACTTAATGTCACAAGAATTGAGTTCTTGTGATTTAATGTCACAAGAACTGAGGAAAATATGATTTGCTTTTAATGCAATGATTTTAAGTATTAATACAGTTAAAACAATTTTCAAAGACGTGGACAATCTTTGCCAGCATAGTCATTGAAGGCCTGCTTTTATATTCATTATTAATAAAGGAGAGTCATAGAGAAGTAAAAAGATAAAATGATTTATGACACCAATTTTATTACACATTTATAAAATTGAGTTAACTCAGTATTTATGTGTGTGTGAGTGTGTATGCATAGCCAGATACTACTTAACCTTCACATTTTCTTCTCTAGCAAAGAACAAAACAAAAAGCTGCTTTGTGTTTTTTTTTTGTAATTTGCTAGTGAAAACAGGAAATGAAAGAATCATATTATCTTGTCCCATCATATTATGTTGTACCATAATCATATTATATTATATTGTTACTAAAGCTTCTTTAGTCCTTTAAATGTAGCACTCATTATAAGCAGCTCTAATCCTCTTAAAATATTATGACTCATTCATTACAACAAATTAAGGAAGACATGAGACACAAAGATCTTTTCAGATTATTTCCAGCCAGGCTCTTTTAACTAATGTCCTTCAATTGAGCTAGTTATAAGTTTTTTGATGGAAAATAATTATCTCTGCTAGGTATTAGTCAAATACTTTCAAAATTTGTCAGTGGCCACCACCTTGACAAGGGCCAGGAGGATCTTCCTCTCTCCCCTCTCCTTTCCCCCATCCCTTCTCTCTCCTTTTTTCCTTTCTTTTATGGCAAGAATTTACTGTTAAAACTTGATTCTAGTTCTCATTTTTCACCCAAACCAAGATATATCCCATAAACGTTAAGGGAAGTGGGAAACCACCAACATAAAATTTACAACTTTATATGAGATAAATATAAAGCTAAAAATTTAATGTCATGTGAGGATAAAAATATAATAGCTTATCAGTCGATTTTGCCTATTTTGAGCGAATATGTTTTGATTCAGTACCATTCCTTGAATATTCATTGTGTTTAAGTCCCGTACTGGATCCTTTGATGAGTCAAAGATTTGTCTGATTGATTCACTCATTCATTCATTCATTCGTTCATTCATTTTTATAGTCTCTACAATTAAGCAGGTTTAGGAGGGAGAAGAAGGTGATGGAAAAATATATGTGTTTCCATAGGAGTTTAATTATAAGTGGGCTATATTGGTATTCTTAGACTTAATAAGCCTAATTTTTAATTTGTTTTTAATTTTTTTAAAGATTTTATTTATTTATTTGACAGAGAGAGTTCACAAGTAGGCAGAGAGACAAGCAGAGAGAGAGGAAGGGAAGCAGGCTTCCTGCTGAGTAGAGAGCCTGATGCGGGGCTCGATCCCAGGACCCTGGGATCATGACCTGAGCTGAAGGCAGAGGCTTCAATCCACTGAGCCACCCAGGTGCCCCTGTTTTTAATTTTTTTAAAGATTTATTTATTTTAGAGCGAGAGAGAGCGAGGGCAAGCAGAGGGGTAGAGGGAGAGAGAATCTCAAGCAGTCTCCAAGCTGAGCACAGAGCCTCACCCGTGACTCGAACTCACAACCCTGAGATCATGACCTGAGCTGAAACCAAGAGTTGGACGCTTCAGCTAGGCACCCCTAAGCCTAATTTTTAAAAGAACACATGCTGCTTGAGCCACGTGATTCCCATATGCACAAAATATGCCTATTCAAACTCCCCATCCAGGTGCCAGGAGCAAAACTAGCAGAGTAAGGACCTCAGAAAATTCTCTCCTCCACAAAGCAATAAGAAACTGGCAAAACGGTCTGAATCCACTTCTCCAGAACTCTGATATTTATCCAAAGGCTTGCAACAATCTGGGAGTGTTCATCAAAAACAAAAACAACAAAATTTAAAACGGCTTCATCTCAGTAAAAGAAGTAAGCTGTGTGACATTTGTAACTTGCTCTATTCTCACCTGGCTTTGCAGTCTTCTAGAAAGCTAACAACCTGCATTCCCCCTGAAGACCAGCAGCCTGGGAGCAACCGGAAGGAACAGAAAGTAGTTTTGGAACTCCTTAAAAGCTTCATTCCCAGAAAATTACTGTGACCTGCCCGGTGGCTCCCTGCAAAGCCTCACTTGCAAGACCATCTGTATTTGACCTAAGTCAGCTCACCTACGGTGAAAAGCTTTTTCCCCATAAGCATTTATCGAAAATAGTAACAGCAGCTACTAGCTTCGCAGCTGCCTGAGGAGGCAGATACCAGTTGAGGAAAAGCATTAGACTAAAAAACTTTTTTTTAAGATTTAATTACCTTTTTGAGAGAGAGAGCGCGCGCGCGCTTGCGTATGTGCGGGCATGCACATGGGGGAGTGGGCAGAGGGAGAGGGAGAAAGAGGAAGCTGACTCCCTACTAAGCAGGGAGCCGAATGCCAGGTTCAGTCTCAAGACCTTGAGATCATGCCCTGAGCCAAAACCAAGAGTCAGACACTTAAGCAACTAAGCCACCCAGGCACCCCTAAGCAAAAGTTTTAAAAGGAAGACTGAGGAATAAGACATACAGAGAGGCTTTGAAAAGCTCTGACATATACCTAAGAATCAAGTATAGGGCTGTGCTGGTGCCCAGGGTCCTGTGCATTGCCAGAGAGTCATGAAAAGGTCTTATCTTTCATCTTGGATGACCTTGAAGTTTCTGCAAGCAGAAAATGAAGGCTAAGGCAGAGTTGAAAGTGTGCCCCCAGCATGCACCAGCCCAGCGCCCCTCACCAGAAACTGGGAGACTTATGGGTTCCAGGCATTCAAGGAAATTTTCAGGTCCTACATTATACCTTCTGAGCTTTGCATGGTGATAACAACAAAGGAAAGGTAGCATAAGCCATGGCTTTGATGTCTCTCTGCATTCCTGATCCCCCCCCATTTCCGATCAGGCCACTAAGAATTTTCCTTTCTCTCTTGCCATCTCAGCCATACGTTTAAAAAGATAATTTTGCTATGTTTAATCCAGTGTTTATCAAGGTTTTGTAGTGAGAGGTGTTTAAAGAATATCTAGAGTACCATATTGCCAGAAACATAACTCCCCCCAGCTTTTGGGCTATTAGGAGGGATCCACAAACACTGTCATTTATGGATAGATAGATAGATGATAGATGTTAGGTAGGTAGGTAGATAGATAGATAGATAGATAGATGCTAGATAGATAGATAGGCAGGCTCAAGAAGTCATGTAGATTCCACTGACCGCCTTGCTGGAGAATCCCACTTGTCTCTTTCTGCTATTCAACCCCAGAGTGAGGCTCCAAGCACCTCCTGTGTTCTCTCCTTATCCATGAAAGGCCCCAGGAACTCAGACACCTCCCTCTCCCTCAGTAGCTGACTCTACCCACTTCTCTTACTGTGCATCTGTCCAACTGCCATATTCTTTGCTCCACAAACATCTATTTTTACCTTAAATCTTTTACTGCTAATCACCAGGAGAGAATAGTAGATACCAGAAACACGATCAGTATGAGAAATTTCCAGGCATTCCATAATTTTACAAAAGGTCTTAGAAGCACGGTCCTGATTTCCTTCTAGAATGAGTTGTTGTCTTCCAATTTTATTCTCTTAGGGAGTTGTTCCATATTTGGCCAAGGTCAAAGGGATCCTGTTTTCAAACATGACCCTTCTTCCTAAATTGAAGATGGAAGGGTTTATGGATTCTGTCAGGGCAGAACAAAGGTGTCCCTGTCCTCTTCAGAATCACCAGATTGAATGATCCCAAATCAATCATCCTCTGTCCTGATCAGGAATATTATGTGGGCACCTGAGTGGCTCAGTTCGTTAAGCGTCTGACTTCGGCTCAGGTCATGATCCCAGGGTCCTGTTCAGCGGGGAGCCTGCTTCTCCCTCTGCCTGCCACTGCCCCTGCTTGTGCTCTCTCTCTCTCTGGCAAATAAATAGAAAAATCTTTTTTTAAAAAGGAATATTATGGGCATTCATTATTTTATAATCCTATTTTTAAACTATTTTTTAAAAGATTTTATTTATTTATTTGACAGACAGAGATCACAAGTAGGCAGAGAGGCAAGCAGAGAGAGAGGAAGGGAAGCAGGCTCCCTGCTGAGCAGAGAGCCCGATTCGGGGCTCGATCCCAGGACCCTGGGATCATGACCTGAGCCGAAGGCAGAGGCTTTAACCCACTGAGCCACCCAGGCGCCACTATAATCCTATTTTTAGATGCTCAAAACACCCACATATCAACTTGACTTTGACTGTGGTCCTACTTTTAACCACCTCGTTAGCACAAGGCTTTATTCCCTTCTGCCACATTGATTTGATAATATGTTAGACTGCTTTACTCTCTGTCCTTTATTTTTTAGCCTTTCTTTCCTATTTTCCATCTCATTGTCTCACTGTGACACAGTTTAGGTACCCTCTTCAGATAGATCTTCTAGTTAACATTCTCCTTTTGACTGGGTCTAAGCTACTATTTTATGCATCCAGTAAAATAAATTCCAATATCAACTTTGTAATTTCTAGAAGTTCTGCATGATTCTTTATAAAACTCTCCGGGCCCAAGGTCGATATTTTGCCTAAAATCCTAGTAATTATTAGTGCTTCTGTCTTAGGTATTCAGGGATTTTTCTTTTTCTGTCCTGCCCCCACCACTCTGTATTCAGGTATTTATGTGTTCTCCTAACTCTCTGTTTTTCTCATGTATAAAGTGAAGGGATTAGATTAAGTTGTCTCTGACATCCCATTTCACTTTAGCAGACTATAATTCTATTATCTTTAAAGATTTATTTATTTGTTGGGGGAGAGAGAGAGAGAGAGAGAGCACACTTGTGTGCGAGCAAGAGGAGGGGCAAAAGGAGAGGGAGAGAGGGAATCACAAGCAGACTCCCCCTGAGCAGAGTCTGATGCAGGGCTTGATAGCACGACCCTAAGACTATGCATGACCTGACACTTAACCAACTAAGTCATCCAGGCGCCCCAATAATTCCATAATCTTTGGCCATCCTAACTTTACCCTCTTTCAAAGAGATTAAAGAATAGAAACTGGTTTGTAAAGAGAGAATTCCCCTTTCCCCGACTAAGGGCAAGTTGAAAAAGATGAAAACGAAGAGAAATGGCTGCTACATCTTTGGGAGTGAAAATGAGACATAAGAAAATTGTTTCCCTTCACAGTACATTATATGGCATACATTATCCTTCATCGCACACCATCCTTCCAAAACCCCTTCGTGAAGCAGGCACTGTGTATAGGCACGGCTTGGTAGGAGATTATGGCTAAGCCACAGAATCAGACTCTACATCCTGACCAGGGGCCAGGAGAGCCAGCCAACGGTATCAGGTATAACATTGGGGTTTCAGGGGCTCCTGGGTGGCTCAGTCGTTAAGTGTCTGCATTTGACTCAGGTTATGATTCCAGGGTCCTGGGATCGAGCCCGGCTTCGGGCTCTCTGCTCAGCAGGAAACCTACTTCTCCCTCTCCCACCACCCCCCCCCCCGCCACCCCCTCCCCCACCACCACCCCCGCCACCCCCTCCCCCACCACCGCTGCTTGTGTTCCCTCCCTCGCTGTGTCTCTCTCTCTGTGTCAAATAAATAAACAAAAGTCTTTTTTTTTTAAAGATTTTATTTATTTAATTTGACAGAGAGAGAGACAGCAAGAGAAGGAACACAAGCAGAGGGAGTGCAAGAGAGAAAAGAAGGCTTCCCACCGAGCAGGGAGCCCAGTGTGGTGCTCGATCCCAGGACCCTGGGATCATGACCTGAGCTGAAGGCAGACACTTAAGGACTGAGCCACCCAGGCGCCCCCAAAAAAAGTCTTAGCAGAAACAAAGCAAAACATAGAGTTTCAGGGTTAGCAGAACTTTAGACAACATCAAGCCTAGTCACACTTAATTCTTGATTTCCTCCTACAAAACCCTCAGTTCTCGGTTGCCTTACTCAACACGTCCATTCAGGAGAAGTGGGCCATCATCTGACATAGCTTCGCACTAGAAGCAAAGCTGCGTGGGTTCTGTTCACTGCTACTCACTATTCTTTGGGGCTTAGAACATATTGTAGATGCTTAATAAATATTTTCTAAAATATTTTTTGATAAATATTTTTTAAACAAATAAACTCTGATTTTCAATAACTCTCATCTTTAGAAAATTTTGCCTTTTATTGAACTACAATATGTCTTTCTCTCCTTAGTTTTGCTCTCTGGTCAGGTAAGAATTCCCTCATCTGCATACCAGACCATGAACCATTTGAAAGAAGTTATCCTCCTCTTAGGCACCTGGCTGGCTCGGTAGGAAGAGCATGTGACTCTTGATCTCAGGGTCATAAGTTTGAGCCCCACGTTGGGTACAGAGATTACCAAAAAAATAAATTCTAAAAAAAGTTATCCTGTCCCTTCTTTTCTGGAATAAATAGCTTCCACCAATTCATTCAATGTTCCTCACATGATGTAATTTTAAGCCTTCTCTCTGTCCTGTTGTCTCTCTTCTGGATGTGCTCTAGTTTATCATTGTTCCTCCAAAACTATAATTCTCAGAAAAGAGTATAACACTCCCAGGTACAACCTGACTAGTTCAAGCGGAGCTGGACAGACACTCCCTTCATTCTATTAGAGCAGCTCAAGGACAAATTCACCCTTTCCCCCCCCTTTTTAAAAAGCAGTCACATCCCTTTGTGGACTCACATAGAGCTCACGGTCAAGGAGAAGTCTTACTTTGGTGTAGAAATCTAGCCTAAACCTCAGAACAGATTGCCACAGGACACTAGTCACAGTGCCTTTGGTGAATGGTGCACATCATGGAAATTCAAGTGGAGGTGGTGGGCTGGGACCCTGCCCAGGCAGATCACATCAATTCCCTTCTCTTGGATGATAAAAAGGCACTGAGTAAGCCATTAGCCCATCTTCTGCATCTCTTTGATGTAGGCTTACCAAATCCATCTTAGGAAAAAAATTTAGGGCCTGTGATTGCTGCCTAAGCACATTACCAACCAGGAGAACCTGTCAGGAGATGATTTGTTTTATACGGTAACTGGCATAAAGTTCAGTGTAGATGTTGCTTAACAAGTAAATTCTGAAGTGAGAGAAGACAGGTAATTTCTAACGAACATTCTGGACGCTCCCATGAAGTTCTATTTTCCAGGTCAGTATGGTGAAATTAGATTTTTTAAAGAAGTAATAGGAAGGCCATTCTGAATATCTTTTTTCAAAACTTGATTATCTTGAATGCAAGCAAAACTAAAGTGTCTTCAAGTCAAGCTCTCTATGGTTACTACTAATATAACTCTGTATGGTGGTTTTAGGATTTTATTTGTTTATTTGAGAAAGAGAGAGGAGAGCACACAAGCAGGGGGAAGGTCAGAGGCTGAGAGAGAAGCAGGCTCTCCTGCTGAGCCTGATGCAGGGCTCGATCCCAGGACCCTGGAACCTGAACTGAAGGCAGACGCTTAAAGACTGAGCCACCCAGGCGCCCCTGTATCGTGGTTTTATTTATTTATTTTTAAAGATTTTATTTATTTATTTGACAGACAAAGATCACAAGTAGGCAGAGAGTCAGGCAGAGAGAGGGGGGAAGCAGGCTCCCTCCTGAGCAGAGAGCCCGATGTGGGGCTCGATCCCAGGACCCTGGGATCATGACCTGAGCCGAAGGCAGAAGCTTTAACCCACTGAGCCACCCAGGCGCCCCTGTATCGTGGTTTTTATTTTATTTATTTATTTATTTATTTATTTTTAAAGATTTTATTTATTTGTCAGAGAGCGTGCAGGAGTGAGCACAGGCAGACAAAGTGGCAGGCAGAGGCAGAGGGAGAAGCAGGCTCACTGCTGAGCAAGGAGCCTGATGTGGGACTCGATCCCAGGACGCTGGGATCATGACCTGAGCCGGAGGCAGCTGCTTAACCAACTGAGCCACCCAGGCGTCCCTGTATCGTGGTTTTTAAAGATGATTTTAGAATTGCCATGTTTCTTCTGCTTTTATTTGTTTATTTTTATATTTTTTAATATTTTATTTACTTATTAGAGAGAGAGAGGGAGAAAGCACAAGCAGGGGGAGAGGCAGAGGGAGAAGCAGACTCCCCGCTGAGCAGGGAGCCTGATGTGGGACTTGATCCCAGGACCCTGGGACCACGACTTTAGCCAAAGGCTTAACCGACTGAGCCACCCAGGCGCCTGCTTTTTCTGCTTTTAATAACTTTCTGTAATTGGACTTTAGGCTTAAAATGGTTTGTCTAACTTTGCCTCATTAGTGGAAATCTATGATGAACAGAAAAGATGCAGGAACCTTTGCTAAAAGTAAAATTAATTGTTTTTATTCTATCAAGTGGTTTGTTGCTGAGTTCCTTCCAACTTCCTTGCCAGGAAGCAAACTGCTTATATTATGTTTATCTGAAGATATATTATAGGACTTGTATAGATGCCAAGATATTTTCTGATTTGAGCACCTGGTGAAGCACTTGGCTTTTGAGTTCTCCAAGTACTAAAGCGATAGAAGCAGTGTGGTATATGCATACATCTGTTCTTTCTCCCGTACCACTGTATTTAATGACTTTCATGAGATCTCTTTTCTTTCCATCAAGTACCAGACCTCTGTCTCTGGGACAAGGTGAATCATATCAAAGATGAAAGAAAGATATTAAATAAATGCAGATTATTTCATTGTATAGTTACCGTGTCCAGAACCAATTTACAAAATAATATAGTTAAGAGGTCTCAGAAGTGGCTCTTCTCTCTCATAGCTCCGACTATAGACAGTAGGTAAATGGAAAAGATGCCTATTGTAAAATGAACTAAGAATAAAAAAAAGCTCTTAAAATCCAGTCCAATGTTTTACCACTGAACCAGGATCTGACGATATTCCTTCCTTTCCTTCCTTCTTTTCTTCCTTCCTTCCTTCCTTCCTTCATTTATTCTTTCCTTAGTCAAGGAAAGAAGAGGGGAGCATATGAATGCGCTCTCTCCTTACCCTCTAGTTATGCAAACTTAAAATATGAAGAACTAGTTAGGAAGTGGAGATTCTATTTCTTCAGAAGTTCCCCAACTGTTTTGGGCACCATCGCATGTTTATAACCTTTTCTCACAGATGTTACATTTTCTCACAGATGAAATCTGACTCATTAGGGTGGTACTCGTATCTTTAGATGGAAAGAAATCCCTGAGGGCTGGGTGATTACACAAGTCTGCTTCACTCAAAACCTGAAATATTTGAATAGAATATTTCCCGGAAAAAAAAGAATTTGCCGTAATTAAATAAATCAGAGAGCAATGATTTTAAATTCTTCTTTTTTTTTTTTTTTTTTCTGGGAAGAATGAGGGAGGAACAGTGTTCTTGTTTGGGGAGGTTTCTGTTTTATTTGCAGAATGTTTCTAATTTGTGCGGGCTTTTCATTTTGGACCTTGGTCTATAATTTTGTTTCAATGTGCAAAAAGCATTGACTAGAAGATATTTTTTGAATACCCACTCTGGGCAAAGCACCAGATTTGGTGCTATTTGGAGGCAGGGAGGATAGTTAAAGAGCTAGAATCCATTGTCCTGCCATCTTGGTGCTTCTCATAAAAGTTTAAAATTAAATGTCCCCTGTGTTTTTCAGAGGAGACCCGTGGGGTCCCAGTAGGAAGGGGACTCATCCAAAGACGTGCAGTAGTGACATGCAGAAGTAAGATTTAGAACCACCTCTCCTTAGTTCCGAAACCTTTCCAACACACCCGGCTACTTGGTTACCTGCGGACTTAGATGGGGTCAAGTGACACAAAATTGTCACAAGTACCGAAAATCTCATTAATCAAAATGAATGCAAAACATCTGCTGGACAAAAAAACACCAAAATTTTAAGCAAAGTCAGGATATAGCCGGGCTCTTATATGACCCTGCCTAACTTGCTTTACCCTGATCTTGGCCCTACTTCATGCAATCTGACTCTAGGGGGAGCTAAGGGGGCAAACAATAAGGAAATATTCCCATGGCTGGGGTAGTAGTAAATTATTATTTTAATTGTAAATTGTAATGGGATCATTGAATATATAGAGTGAGATGCCCAGATGTTCAGAGATAGATCACAAACTATCCACAGTAGTGTACTGAGGCAAAATGGCTCACGTTTTTTTTTTTTTTTAAAGATTTTATTTACTTATTTGTCAGAGAGAGAGCGAGTGAGCGCAGTAGCAGGTGGAATGGCAAACAGAGGGAGGAGCAGGCTTCCTGCTGAGCAGGGAACCCTAAAGCAGGGCTGGATCCCAGGACCCTGGGATCATCACCTGAGCCAAAAGCAGACAGCTTGACCGACTGAGCCACTCAGGCACCACAAATAAAATCTTTTAAAAGAGAAAAAAGAAAGAGACAAGAGCATGGGGGAAACTCGAGATGTGACAGTGAGTCATGCTAATCTCTAGGGAACGTTGTTTCCGTAACGAACCTGGCTCCCTTCAAAGGCTCTGGACAAAATGGAGCCTCGTAGTGAGGTTTGGTTGGAGGGCCTTGATTAGAAGTAGAAACTGGGTTAAAAGTTTTCTTCCCCAGGTGCCTTGGTGGCTCATGATCTCCAGGTCCTGGGACGCAGCCCTGCGTCAGGTTTCCGCTCAGCAGGATGTCTGATTCTCTCTCCCCTGCCTCTGCCTCTCCCCTGGCTTGTGCTCTCTCTGTCTCTCTCCCAAGTAAATAAACAAATCTTGGGGCACCTGGGTGGCTCAGTGGGTTAAGCCTCTGCCTTCAGCTCAGGGGCCTGGGTTCGAGCCCCGCATCGGGCTCTCTGCTCTGCGGGGAGCCTGCTTCCCCCTCTCTCTCTCTGCCTGCCTCTCTGCCTACTTGTGATCTCTCTCTTTCTGTCAAATAAATAAATAAAATCTTTGGTAAATAAATCTTTAAAAAAAGTTCTCTTCCCCTTTTCTGATTTTCTTTTCTCTCGTCCATGTCCTATGCCTGAAGTGGTAAGCTAGGACCTGGGTACGTACATACCATTTGAAAGGACCCTTGCCCTTAGGAAGCCAAGAAGAAATCCCAGTGAATCCAGGAGGAAAGGAGAACCCTTTGGCAAATTCTGTCCTCCAGGTTCACGTGTGGTCCAGTTCACCAAGATAGACCTCACCTGCTCCGGAGCAGTAAGAATATGCACTTGTCTGAATGTCCTCAAAAACCCAGCTGCCATGAAGCTACGTGGGAGGTGGTCTAGGGTCCTGGTCAGACAGTTTGGTTCTTCACTTTTCCACATTTTGCAGAGACTTTAACAGCAGAGTCAGAACCAGCGCCAGGAACAGAATAGGTTCTGGGCAAACAGGGGCCTATGAAGCAGGATTAATACGAATCTGTGACCAGAGCTCAAAGTTACAACTTGTGCTCACAGGGGCGTCCCCTGGGCCAAGGAGTGGGGGTGGCAGGTGGTGAATAGTGAGGACGTCTTCCTCCTAGCTAGGAGTCCTCATTTGTAGGGAAGAGGGCTTCATTTTTTTGTTTCCTTTTGTTTTTCATTTAACCATAGGGATAGCTCTAGTAAAGGAAAGTCTAATTATTGTCTAAGTAGGTGTCATTCTCAGAATCTCTCCTGCAGGGGTGCCTGGGTGGCTCAGTGGGTTAAGCTTCTGCCTTCAGCTCAGGTCATGATCTCAGGGTCCTGGGATCGAGCCCCGCATCGGGCTCTCTGCTCAGTGGGGAGCCCGCTTCCCCCACTCTCTCTGCCTGCCTCTCTCCTACTTGTGATCTCTGCCTGTCAAATAAATAAATAAAATCTAAAAAAAAAAGAATCTCTCCTGCTTGAGAAAGACTTCTTGTGCCTTGGGTGCCTAAAGGTTAAGAACATGCACATTCACAAATTTGGATAAGAATTCGGACCATGCCAGCTTGCCAGCCAAATGGTTTTTCCAAGTTTTGTAATTTTCCTCGTCTTCAGTTTCCTAATCAAGTAGATAGGAAATAAGGGCTCAGAAGTAATCTGAAAAAAAAAGTTGTCATAGATTCTTGCTCTTAGAAGATGAAGTTAAAGACCCCCTTCATGCATGCTTCCGTGCCTTCTGGGGCCTCCCCATCTGGCAGCCAGCCTGCTGTGCCAGTTGCCCCCTCAGTGCCCACCCAATGTTATGCATCTGTTTGCTCAATTTGTTGGCTGGTAGGTTTTTAACATTCTCCGTTTTGAACAGCTATAAATTCTTGTTTCTACTAAGCCAAAATTTTCCTGGCTGTGATGCCAACATTTTTTATTTTTTATTTTTTTGCCATAGCTCCAACATGAGAAACACAGAGAATAAATGTCTCACTTTTTCCTCATCTTTGAGTATCTGAAGACAGATATCAGACTCCTTTCAGTGTTCCTTTCTCTCTGGTTTGCTTCAAACATGCCAACAAAGACATAACGTGGAGTCCTTTCAGTCCCCTGAGTCCTTCCTCTTACACTGCTTTTGCTTCCCAGTGGTCTTCTCAAAATCTGTCTGGATGACCTCAACAAACTACTCCTGACCCAGACTGACCATGACAATATGGAGATGAGGCTGCCAGCTTTGTTTTCATTACCATAAAATAATGTTAAGTGTTCATGACGAAAGGCTGGAAACCATCAAAATAATGGTTCTGGCACCCAGCTGTTTGATAATGATCGATTGGCAAGACTTTCGACTTAGGCTTTGTTTTATCTTCTGTGAGTACATTTCTGTGACCACACCCTCTCCCATGTCCTCCCAGGGCGGGAGAAAGGCAAACATATTGTCAGGCATAACCTTAACATGAATGGGAGGAAGTTCTAGAATTGTCGCCCTTTCCTCCACCCCACACATTTTTGCTGCTGTGTTGAAAAAACATTACTCTTGCAACCAAAACAAGTTTCCCTTCCACCTCCTTGACCAAGTTCACTTACTACCTCTCTGAGGGATACACGGTATTGTTTTGCGAAGTGGCTACAAATTCAGTCTATTCTGCAAGTCCCTTGACTTCTGTTCCTTCCCCTTTAGGAGAATAGCCTCTCTCTCTTTTTCTTTCTTCTACTTTTTTTTTTTT
>ML103468.1:76369-123365 GCA_003697995.1 Taxidea taxus jeffersonii
TTTTTTTTTTTTAAAGATTTATTTATTTAGGAGAAAGAGCACAAGAACATGCGAGTGGGGCAGGGGCAAAGGGAGAGAATCTCAAGCAGACTCCCTACTGAGGGCAGAGCCTGATGCAAGGCTCTATCTCAGGACACAGGAGATCATGAGCTGAGCCGAAACCAAGAGTCTGACCCTTAACCGACTGAGGCACCCAGGCGCCCAGGTCTTCTCTTTCCTTAACAAAGGAAATGTCTTAGTATAAATTAAAATAAGACACAAATGGCTGCCCGTTCAGTTTTCACCCTAAATCGGCTATTCCCACTTGCACTTCTGTAAATGTCATGGACAAAATGTGATGGAGAAGCAAGACATCTTCAGTGCCAGGTAATGATGAAATAGAAAACAGGTACTCTATGGTAGGCTGCACAGCGTTATACTGTGTGCCCCTGGCTTTTCAGAATTTAAACCATGGGTGGTGGCTGCTTCTGAGAAGTCATGTAATTGGTGAAGTGCCCTGTTGTGACTCCTTCTTCCAGAATCAGTTCTTCAGGAGACATAACACTGTCAGAAGACATTAAAAAGGATTATTTGTATGAATGAAAATATCCAAAACCTAAATTGGAAAAAATTCGGGTCTCCAGCAGCTGTGCAGTCATATGCCCTACAAAAATAAAGTCACACAAGTTCTGTGCCATCAAGGTTTTCAAATTCAGTACCCACATCCCTTCTGCTAAAAAATTACTCGAAAAAGCTCTTTTCAAGGAAATGCTGATTTGGGGATTTCTCTTTGCTATGACCAAGGCTTTGAGACATACGTTATTGATGGTGGTGATTCTCCCAGACTCGGTAAAATATGGAAAGAAGTTGAAATAAAGACCTAGACTATGTTGGGGTTCCTGGCTGGCTCAGTTGGTAGAACATGTGAGTCTTGATCGAAACTCTTTATCTTGGTGTCATGAGTCCGAACCTCATGTTGGGCATAAAGCTTACATTTAAAAAGAAAGAAAAAAGTAAAAAGGCCTAGACCATATCCTTATTCAAAAGTAAATAAGTAGCTTATTTTTTAAAAGATTTATTTATTTATTTATTTGACAGACAGAGATCACAATTAGGCAGAAAGGCAGAGAGAGAGAGAGGAAGGGAAGCAGGCTCCCTGCTAAGCAGAGAGCCCAATGCGGGGCTTGATCCCAGAACCCTGGGATCATGACCTGAGCCAAAGGCAGAGGCTTTAACCCACTGAGCCACCCAGGAACCCCAATAAGTAGCTTATTTAAAAGAGAGAAGTAAGAAGAATATAAAGCTCTACAGTATTCCATTTTTCACCTCTCTTGGCCAGATATGGGGATAATAATGTTATCTGAGGGCTAGACACAAGGGCCCCGCAACTCAAACACCGTCAGAAGGCAGCATCTAACAATGTATGAACCCTGTACAGATTTAGTCTTTTTAAAAATATGAAGCCCACAAAACAAAACAAGTTTTTTAAAGAAAGATTTTAGTTATTTATTTGAGTGAGAGAGAAAGTGAGTGTGTGCACACAAGCAGATAGAAGAGAAGTAGAAGTAGGCTCCCTTTTGAGCAGGGAGCTGGCTGTGGGGCTCGGATGTGGGGCTCAATCCCAGGATCCTAAGACCATGACCTGAGCTGAAAGCAGACACTTAACCGAGTGAGCCCCCAGACCTCCCAAAGCAAAGCAAGTATTTATTTATTTATACTTTAAAAAAGTTATTTATTTAGGGGGCGCCTGGGTGGCTCAGTGGGTTGGGGCCTCTGCCTACGGCTCAGGTCATGATCCCCATTCCTGGGATCGAGCCCCGCATTGGGCTCTCTGCTCATCGGGGAGCCTGCTTTCTCCTCTCTCTCTGCCTGCCTCTCTGCCTACTTGTGATCTCGGTCTGTCAAATAAATAAGTAAAATCTTTAAAAAAATTTTTTTGAAGTTATTTATTTAGGTAATCTCTACTTCCAATGTGGGACTTGAACTCATTACCCCAAGACCAAGAGTGGCCAGCTCTCCTGACTGAGCCAACCAGGCACCCCCAAAACAAATTTTTATTTATTTTATTTTATTTTACTTTTTAGAGATAGAGGCAGAGGGAGAGAGGGAGGGAGAGAATCTTAAGCAGGCCCCCTGAAATCATGACCTGAGCCAAAATCAAGAGTCGAACACTTAACCGACTGAGCCACCCAGGCGCCCCTCTTCTCACACTTTTCATAAAGTAACACAGACAAGCCCTCTTCTATCCTACCTCCCCCTCCATTGTGTGCCCCACTTTGTCCTGAACTGGTAATAATCAATAATCAAATCATGAGTATGCTTTATGGGCCAGGTCCTGAATAAACCACTTTTTGAGGATCTCCTTATGTGATGACTACAGCAACCTTATGAGTTAGTGCTATTACTACACGTATTTTACAAGCGACAAAACTGAGGTTTTGAGGTAGGAGGCGATTTGTCCAAGAATCCACAGCCAGGAAGAGGTGCGACTGGGATCTGATAACAGGCACTGTGATCCCAGAGCCATGGACCACTTTATTGCTGGATATTTCAGTTATACCTGTGTGTTCATTAGCTCAAAGTCTCGCAAACAAATTAAGCCTGAAGGTTTCTCCCTGACCCGAGGTTAATCATTCACTGTTCTCTCCCAGCAATCTACAGAGCCATACAGATTGTACAAACCTGGACCCTAATTTCTGAGTGAAGCATTGGAACAACTGAAACGTAAGTAGGTGTTGACTTTGCAAATATGTGCTGGGTCCTCTTCAACTGTTCAAATGAAACCCGGGGTGTAGACTCGCAATCAGCCTGCAGGTGCCTTTTAATGAAAAGACCTTGACCCCAACAGAGTGAAAATAGGTATCATTTCATTACCACTTGATTCATTTGGGAAGAACTTTCTCCCAACCCCATCACCTTTAAAAGTGAATAAAACAGGGCGCCTGGGTGGCTGAGTGGGTTAAGCCACTGCCTTCAGCGCAGGTCATGATCTCCGGGTCCTGGGATCGAGTCCCGCATCGGGCTCTCTGCTCGGCAGGGAGCCTGCTTCCTCCTCTCTCTCTGCCTGTCTCTCTGCCTACTTGTGATCTCTGTCTGTCAAATAAATAAATAAAATCTTTCTTTAAAAAAAGTGAATAAAACATGTGTATGCTTAAAATTAGTTAGCTTTCCTGAGGTTGATTTTAATGCCAACTCAATAAAAAAGTTATTGTGAAGGTTATACTCAGTTTAGCTAAGCTTCCTGAAAGCGTCTATTAATTTCCTAGATGATATCTATCAAAGATATCTCCCTCATCTTTATTCTCACTCTCATGCCTAAGGCCCTTCCAGCTTTGGCTTCAGTCATGGCAACATTCTCCCAAATCACTGCCAGATGATCTTTACAAAAACAAAAGTTCAGTGGTGTCCCTCCCTGCTACAAATATTTTTATTTGCTCCCAACTGGCAATGGAATAAAATCCAAATACTTGAACATGACATTCAAGGGCTTCATTACCAGGCACTCCCCTTTTTTTGTTGCCTTTTTTGAGCCAAACCAAAATACTTCCACCTTTCTAGTATGCCAAGGACTGTTGTTATTTATCTTAATGTCTGAAATTAAGTAATAAACGACATAGGAACTACAGATAGGCAAGATGCTTCTCCATTAATGGATATGTGATGGCAGGGCTTGGGGTAGGAGAAGCAATGTGACAGTCATGGTTCCATCACCTCCCAGACAGCAGGAGCCAACTGCTGGAACATTGAAACAACCCAACATTTCGTTCTAATTTAAACCTCCTTTGCTTCCCTTGACCGAAGCAACAGAGTATCTTTATAAGCATTGCTGTACTGTGATAGCTTCCAAGTAGAGACTGTTCATCCAGAGGGCAGCAAAAATATTCTGCTGGTGTCAAACATCTTGAGAACAGTCTGGGTGTGGTATAGAGTTTATATTTGACAGCTAGTGGAAAATACTGAGCAATGCCTCCAAATAACACCCCCCCCCCCCCACCCACCCTTTTTTTTAAAAAAAAAAATCTCTCTTCCCTAAGAAGACAGCCCTTGGAAATTCATGTTTGCTGGGTCACGGATCTGTGGTTTTCACCAGAGTTTCTCCGTCATGTCTATCAATTCTTTCTCCTCATTCCTGTCATTCATTCAGAAGCAAAATACATGTTCCCTCAAGGTTCCACAAGGATCCCTCAAGAGGCACATTCAGCTCTTGAGTTTTTTACCAGGGTTTTCTTGAGTTTTTTAACCAGGGTTTTTTTTTTTTTTTACCAGGGAAGCTCTACACAGGCAATCCTCATAGACAAAGATCAGCAACATCAAATCCTTCTCTCTGTTTCAAGTAGAGTGGAGACTACATTTTCTTAAGACTTCTGCGACTGTCCATAAAAATCCATCTAACGCCTCACTATAGAACAAAATGAAACCCCTTTGCATTCACCAAATGTTCTGCCAGAAGGAATCTTTGTGCTTTGTCAAAGTAGATAAACAAAATGTTTCCCTCTATAGCCGAGCCACGTTTAAAAGTTTAAAAGTTGAAAGCCACCTTTAAAAGTTTAATGACACACATTTCTACCAGATGTCCTTCCCCAAAGTCATCTGGGTTTTGCAGACAATTTATCATCACGCTTTCCACCAGGACTCTCGCAGTGAAATCTGTTTATTCAGAGACGAGTTTAGGCTTTACGATCTATTAAATCTGAATGGCTCAGAAACCAATTTATTTGCTTTTGAAAACAGCTCTGTGCACCCGGACTAGACATTTGCCACTCGAGTAGCCATAACCCAGGAATGTGATAACGTGGGTGTCCCCCCGAAATCTCAATCCCCGTGGTAAACAAACCTCTTCACATTCTTTGGAAACCAAACCATACCCTTCAGGGACAGTGCTCTGACCTTTGCTCCACACCGAGGGCTCTTCACGCGTCTCTAACCTGGCCTGGGGGAGCCTGCGTGTGTTCTCACACAGGGCACAGCCTGGTGCTTACTTAAGGGGCCCCTCAGAAGCGGTGATGGTCACGTATCCCTCTGTTAGTCTTCATCTCAGTCAGAATAATTTATTTGCCTTTCAGCAGCACATATGGTCTAAGACAAATACAGTAGCTCTTTCCTCTTCTCAATCAAGTCCGAAAGTCTCATGCCAGCACCGCTGTTGCGCTCCGCGAAGCACTTCCACATCACGAAAGCTCTAGGAGGTCCCGATGGAAAGCACTGCCGGCCAACGCGGATTGACTCTGCCTGTTTAATAAATGACAGGGTTTCCTTTAGGCCTGGGCTGCAGGACTTAATTCGCTTGCCATTCATCTTCATTTCGGGTGACTGCCCAGCAAGGCTCATTTCTCTTGCCCAGATGTTTCTCTAGTTTCACCGCGACGTCTGCTTTCCATCCTTCCCTCCCTCCTCCGAGCCATATGTGTATGTGTATATAAGCACGTGTGTGTGTACTGTGTCCACATGATTAAGCTGAGGACACATTTTCTCCTGTTTTCTTTCTCTATCTCCTTTTTGCCCTTTCTCTCTTATCCCACCACAGATGAACAGATAAGTTTAACACAACACGATTGATGATACAGCAGAATGTCAGTTTTCACAAGTTTAATAAGTCATCTCTAAAAAAAAAAATTAAAAAGTCTTCTCCAGGGGCACCTGGGTGGTTGAGTAAGTTGAGCATCCAACTTTGTGATTTTTGCTCGGGTCATATGATCTCATGGGTCGTGAGGTCGAGTCCTGTGTCAGGCTCCGTGCTCAGCGCAAAGTCTGCTTGTCCTTCTCCCTTTCCTTTGTCCCAACTCATAGCTCGTCTGCTGTATAAATTGGTAGAAAGTTAAAGTGCGGGTCTCTGGAGAGGCCTCGAGTAGCCTTGAATCACAGTCGATTCCCTGGGACCAAGGGGCAAGTCATCTGTAGAGGCCAATTCCGAGTTTCTATTTCCATTTTAACGCATAGCCTCCTCCTTCACTGTTAAAAGCTCAAAGTTTTCGAGAGTTGGCCCACCCCAGGGGTCACAAGTTTGTGGAAGGACTGAATGTGGTCTGCAGCTATTTTGTTCTGAAACAGTAGTTTAGAAACTGGAAGCTTTTCACATTAATAATATAGATATCCAGCCATTCTTCAAAAACTCTGGCAACACTAAGTCCTCGCTTCCCACAAACAGTTGGCTAGGACAGAGGAGCTGTTGTCCACTGTGGGCGGCACTGTTGTTCTTCTGTTCTTCTGTTCCCTTGAATCCTGTTGTCTCCTCAACGTGAACTACTGAACCTCTTATGGTTACCTGCCCCTGGGACATTTAAATGTGAATTAGAGGGCAGAGGATGTTTAGCCTTGCCAAAAGAGTATAGGTCTAATATCGGCACAACTCAAGGTCGCTCCTCATCTCCTTACAAAGTAGGAGTCTTTTCAGCTTACCATGGTCACTTGCAAAACCCCCCTCCATTCCTCCATGGTTGAGAAGGGTGCTCCTTAAATGACTCTTGCTTGGGTAGAGAGATCTCCCATACAAGGTCAGCTTCTTTCTCTTTCTGTTGTCCCGAGGGGAAGCTCGCCACTCTCTTTCTCCCCCAGTAAGCTTCCTGAAGCCATGGCCACTGGTAGGAAGAGTTGCTTCCTCAAGGGTTTCTCACAGCATCTTCTCCCAGGACGTGGGCACGGCCAGGGCTCCGCCACAGTGCTTAAAGGCAAGGCCCAGGGAAGCTAAGTGGGTTAGGGTACAGGTCCTGCTGCTTTAATAAAAGCCCCAAACAATAGCAGGGCAAATACTCACTTAGTAATCCAGAAGGAGGAAGTCCAGAGAGGTAGGGCAGCTGTGCTCAACGAGGTCAAAGGAGGGCCCAAGCTTCTTCTATCTTATGAAAACACATGTTTTCCTCATCCACACAGTGCAAGATAGCTCATGGCTGTATCTACATTCTAGCCAATGACAAGAGGGAACAAGGGCTATTAGAGGGCCTTAGACTCTGGTACAGGAGACCCCAGGGTCTGGGAGTCATTTTTAACTCTTCTCTTTCACATTGGATCCACTAAGAAACCTACTGATTCTGTCTTTGACGTATAAATTAGAATTTAGTCTGTCCTCTTTTTTTTTTTTAAAAGACTTATTTACTTGAGGAGCGCCTGGGTGGCTCAGTGGGTTAAAGCCTCTGCCTTCAGCTCGGGTCATGATCCCAGGGTCCTGGGATCGAGCCCCACATCGGGCTCCCTGCTTAGCAGGAAGCCTGCTTCCTCCTCTCTCTATCTCTCTGCCTGCCTCTCTGCCTGCTTGTGATCTCTGTCTGTCAAATAAATAAATAAAATCTTAATAAATAAATAAATAAATAAAATAAAGACTTATTTACTTGAGATAGAGAGGTAGAGATAGCGCATGTGTGTGAGTGGGGGGAGCAGCCGAGGGAAAGACTCTCGGGCAGGCTCCCCGCTGGCCGCAGAGCCTGACCAAGGGCTCAGTCCCACGACTCTTCGATCACGACCTGAGCCGGAATCGAGAGTCAGATGCTCAATGGACAGAGCCACCCAGGTGCCCCAAATTCAGGCCTTTCTCATCACTTCTACCACTGCCCTGGTCCAAGCCACCCTTATCTCTGCCCAGGATTATTCCAGTAATCTTCGAATTGGTCTCGCTACTTCTACACTTGCTTGCCTCACCGCCACCGTCACCGCGACTCACAGCAGTCTCTTCTCAACCTAACAGAAGGAGGGATCGTACGATAATAGAAACAGATTACTTTTCTCCTCTGCTCAGAATCAGGGGCATCCCGTTTCCCTTAGAGTAAAAACCAGAGTCGTTCAATGACCTACAAATGTCTACATATCTGACCTCTCACACATCCTTGCTGCTTCTTTTCTCTTACTCTTCCCCCTGTTCGCAGTGCTCACCCTCTTCTAGGCATACTGGTATCCTTACTACTTCTGGAATACTCAGACACACTTTGCCCTAAGGCACTGGCTGTTCCCTCAGCCTAGCACACTCCTGCCTGCCATATCCACACGACTAACTCCCTTACGTCCCTCCAGCTGTGGTTGCTGGCCCCCCAGTGAGCCCTTCTCTGACCACCTTACTGAAAATTAGAACCTACTCTCCTTTTCTTTTTATTCCGTCCTTCCCGCCCCCCGTTTTTCTGCAGCACTTACCAGCTTTTAACACACTTTAACACACTATGTAATTTGCTTTTCTATTATGTTTATTTTTGACTATCTCCTGCTAGAGTCTAAAATCTAAAAGGGAAGAAATAATTGTCTCATTTAGTGAAGAAGCACAATTAACTAGAATAGCGCCTGAGAAATGTAGGCACTTACTGAACATGTGCTAGATGAATGAGTGATTACGATTCAGAGGTGGCTGCCAGCTCCGGGTTCGTGCTGCGGATGGAATTGTGCCCCCTCCAAAAGGGCACGTTGAAGTCTAAGCCCTCGGCCTCTCACAGTGTGATGTTATTTGGAATTAGGGTGTTTACAGAGGTCATCAAGTTAAAAGCGGGTCATTAGGGCGGGTTGTAATCCAGTAGGACACAAGTCCTTATGGAAGGGCGACATTTGGGCACGGAGACACACACGCAGGCAGAGCACCAGGAGGCGATGAAGGCAGGTATGAGGATGATACGTGTACAAGTCAAGGAAGGCCGACGTTTGCTGGCAAATCCCCAGAACCTAGCACGGGACAGATTCTCCCTCAAAGACTTGCCTCTGAAGGAAACCACTCCACCTACACCTGACTTCAGACTTCTAGCCTCCAGACTGTGAGCCAGTACATTTCTGTTAGTAAGAAATTTTCAGTTTAGAGCGCTTTGTCATGTCAGCCCTATGAAACCAATATAGTGAGCCTCCAGGTAGGTGGGTAGGTGTGAGATCTGGAAACTTAATTAGATCCGGAGGTGCCTATAAACGATAAAGCAGCATATAAACAAGCTGTGATAATTAAATGAGGCTATGTCCTTAAAGGTTAACTGTGCTTGTCCAAGGACTCCGGGGGACAGTTGCTGAATTCTGCCTTACTTTTCTCTTTTCTCCGTCCTACCCATATCCCTCACCGTCGCCACCACACAAAAACATCTGCTCTAAGTCACAGGGGAATTCCTAGATTATACTTCCTGTGAAGGTTTCAGCTGGGCAGCATTCAGCAATTCTTGAAGATCTTTCTCCAAGCTTGAGCTAACTGGATCTTGTGTCTAATCAACTCATCTGCTTTCTGGAAGACTGGGGACCTCTCTGATACAGGGTTTTCTGTTTGAAGGGATTCTGAAACGGGACGAACTAGATCACTCATCCTCCAGGTACCTTCCCCCCTGCCAAAAGAACTGGGAAGAGTGGTGGCTGGTGTCCTTCCACAGGCCCTGCGATCATTCTGGCCCAGCAGGGTCAGTAATGGCATCAGAAGGGGGAGGTTTCTGATTTTTGGACAGGTTTCTGATTTTGGACAGGTGTAATCCGGAGCCTGCCATTGGCATTCTGTGTTTGGAGAATGAGGGATTTTGTAAGGTGATTTAAACTGCCACCTCGGCCATTTGGCTTCAGAATTCCTTTTTTTTTTTTTAAGATTTTATGTATTCATTTGACAGACAGAGATCACAAGTAGGCAGAGAGCCAGGCAGAGAGAGAGGAGGAGGCAGGCTCCCCGCTGAGCAGAGAGCCCGATTCGGGGCTCTATCCCAGGACCCTGAGATCATGTTGAGCCGAAGGCAGAGGCATAACCCACTGAGCCACCCAGACCCCTTGGCTTCAGAATTCCTAATAGCTTAAAAGGTCATAGGCATGAGGAGGGAAGTGTGTCCCAGTATACAGACATAAAACGGAGACAGGTAGTTAGACACCAGGCTAGGAAAAAAACTTGATGTCGAGGATGGTCAGCCACCAGAAGCAGTGGACAGGGTAAGATTCCAGACCTGCAAGGAAAGGGCAGCAAGAAGGAAGCCAATTCTTGGTCGGTGGAGTAGGATACATGAAGGAAAAGACTCAATGTCAAGAAAAAAAGCCAAGATCCTGGGGTAGAATTGTGGGTCAAGGTCAGAGAGATTCTGGCAATGCCAGTGACTTAAGGGTGAACTCACCAACTCTCCTGTTACATTTGATTCTGAACAGGATTTGTAACCAAACCGATCATTTAATTGGCCCATGTTAAGCATCTGGGATATGTTAAGACTTGTACTAGGCACCATGGGGATCAGAGATGACAGGCATTGTTCTCAAGGAGTTAAAAATTTGGTGGGGCAGAAATTAAAGATAAACCAGTGACAATTTAGTGTATCAAGTACAATAAGAATACAGTGTCATACAAAATCATAGTAACTAAGATCCCGAGCTCTGGGTCCAGTAGGTTTGAGTTCATATCCTGACTCTCCAGTTACAGGTTGTGTGTTCCTGAGCAAGTCACGAAGTTTCCTCAAACCAGTATCCTTTCTTGTCAGTGGGAATAATAGTACTACTTACCTTCTTTATAAGAGTCTCATGAGGATCAAATCAGACCATACGTGCCTGGCACCTAGATAATTCCCAATAACATTGACTTTTTTAAAGATAATAATAGTGATTAATATTATAATTATCCGGGCAAAGGTAATGTCAGGAAATGTTTCCAGGAAAAGGTGGCATTTAAGCGGAATATTGAAAAACAAGGAGAAAGTGGCTGGGCCTGGGGTTGGGAGGAGGCTAATGAATTGCTTTTATTTTTTAATTATGCCCTGCCATGTTCCCCAAACAATTTGAGGTAGGATGATGAATTCAGTGTTAGTAGAATTGAATGCGAGATGTGTCTGGGCAACACTACATGTTTTGACCTTTTCATTCTACCTCCACTATAATCCCATTTTTTTTTTCTTTTAAAGATTTTATTTGCAGGGGCGCCCGGGTGGCTCAGTGGGTTAAGCCTCTGCCTTCAGCTCAGGTCATGGTCTCAGGGTCCTGGGATCGAGTCCCGCATCAGGCCCCCAGCTCCATGGAGAGTCTGCTTCTCCCTCTGACCTTCTCCCCTCTCATGCTCTCTCTCACTCTCTCTCTCTCAAATAAATAAATAAAATCTTTAAAAAAAAAGATTTAAAAAGATTTTAAAAAGATTTAAAATCTTTAAAAAAAAGATTTTATTTATTTAAAAAAAAGATTTTATTTCTTTTTAAAAAAAGATTTAAAAAGATTTAAAATCTTTTAAAAAAAGATTTTATTTATTTATTTGAGAGAGAGAGGGAGAGAAAGCAAGAGAGAGCATGACCAGGGGGAGGGGCAGAGGGAGAGGAAGAAGACGACTCCCTGGTGAGCAGAGAGCCCCACACGCTTGGGTTCAATCCCAGGACCCTGGGATCATGACCTGAGCTGAAGTCAGAGGCTTAACCGACTGAACCACCCAGGTTTCCTTATAATCCCATATCTTATATGTTTGCTCCATTAATTATTATAGCTCCATGAAATGAATACAACTATTAATCTTCTTTCTTCTTGATTTTGAATACTAACAAACAGAAACAATACAAAATAAAATTGATGTAGTTAAAAATGTACCCAGTAAACTTTTCTTTTATTGTAAAAATGACTTTTACCTCTACTTAGCCCAGAAAAACTGGTCCTGATAGGAAGGAGAAAAAAGGTCACGAAAGAAAACTTAACTTTGGGTGAAATTATAATAGATAAATTTTGGTAGGGGCAAAAAGAAACAAAATAAAACCGATTAATAAATCACACTTTTGTTGTAAATGTGGAACATAATTAATCCAAATTAATTCAAAACAAAGGAATTTCAATGAGATAAATATTTAAATAAAATTTAGCGGCACTCTATAGGATATTGATACAGAAATTAAATGGTCAGAGTCGATTTTACTCCAAGAGATACCTTTCAGTTGAAAAGTCTTCCACACTGATAGAATTCTTACGAACACGTTTGCCTTCGTACACATAGAATCAAAACATCTGTGGGTGCAAAACAGTGTGTCAGAACCTCCAATACTTGCCTGTAAAATCTGGAGGTGTGGATTCAAGAAGCACTTGGAACTCTTGTCTAGGCTTAGAAAGTCAGGGTATAGCTAAGGGCTTCGAAGGCATCACCGCATAAGTATTCATGTTTTCTTTTGTATCTTCCATGAAATAATAATGCAGAGTCAGAACCTAATCAATGCGTATTGAATGTTAGGTTCTCTCTAGTCAGATCTACAAGCCTTATGGATAGAGGAATTGCACCTGTAGAGTCAATCATTTTAATTTAGCATTTACTGAATACTTTGCAAAAATGAGCTCTCACAGCTTTGAGAGTAACCAGAGCAAAACTGAAGTACCCCCAAGATTTGGATATCTAGAATATAATCACAGACCTTACCAAAAATTATACTATTTCCATTCAGTTCATCAAAAGAAATATTTTTATCCTAATGTTCCTTGTTCACCGAGCATTTCCTCTTTTAAGAATTGTTTTCTTTCTTTTTAAATTTGCTTCTATAGATATCCTCATCCTCCACTTGACAAGGTCATGGAAGATCTAGAGGAAACATTATTTGAAGAATTCGAGAACTACTCCTATAACCTGGAATATTACTCCTCAGAGCCCGATTTGGAGGAGAAAGCCCACCTGGGAGTTGCTCATTGGGTCTCGCTGGTATTATACTGTTTAGCATTTATTCTGGGCATTCCAGGAAATGCCACTGTCATTTGGTTCACAGGGTTCAAGTGGAAGAAGACAGTCACCACTCTCTGGTTCCTCAACCTGGCTATTGCAGATTTCATTTTTCTTCTCTTCCTACCTCTGTACATCTCCTATGTGGTCATGAATTTCCACTGGCCCTTTGGCATCTGGTTGTGCAAGGCCAATTCCTTCATTGCCCAGCTGAACATGTTTGCTAGTGTTTTTTTCCTGACGGTGATCAGCGTGGACCGCTACATACACTTGATCCATCCCGTCATATCTCATCGGCACCGAACCCTAAGGAACTCCCTCATTGTCGTTGTTTCTGTTTGGTTTTTGGCTTCTCTAATGGGTGGTCCTGCCCTCTACTTCCGGGACACTCTGGAGTTCAATAACCACACTCTTTGCTATAACAATTTCCATGAGCATGATCCTGACATTACTTTGATGCGGCACCATGTTTTGACCTGGGTGAAATTTATTGTCGGGTACCTCTTCCCCTTGCTAGCAATGAGCATTTGCTACTTGTGTCTCATCTTCAAGGTGAAAAAGCGAAGCATCCTGGTCTCCAGTAAGCATTTCTGGACCATCCTAGCTGTGGTCATGGCCTTTTTGATTTGCTGGACTCCTTATCACCTGTTTAACATTTGGGAGCTCACAATCCACCACAGTAGCTATTTCCACCAGGTGCTTCAGGCCGGCATCCCCCTCTCCACTGGCTTGGCATTCCTCAACAGCTGCTTGAACCCTATCCTTTACGTCCTCATTAGTAAGAAGTTCCAAACTCGCTTTCGGGCCTCAGTTCCTGAGATCCTAAAGCACACGCTGTGGGAGGTCAGCTGTTCTGGCACAGTGAGCGAACAGCTCAGGAACTCTGAGACTAAGAACTTGTGTCTGCTGGAAACAGCTCAGTGAGTTATCAGTAGAAGGCTTTTGCAGGGGGGTAGAGGGCCTGACACAGGCTTTCAGATTATTTGGTTCTAAGGTATGGTAATAACCATCTCTTTTTGTTAAGCGGTTTGGTGGTTTTACATTTTTGTGTGGGTATGAAACGTAGGAAAGATCTTCATTTTTTTTTCCCCCTGCAAATTAAATTATCTGTCATTCTTGCTAATTATACTGCAGTGGATTAGTCACCACTGTTGATGCAATATCAGCTATTATTTTTTTAATCTTCATGACTTTGAAGTCTTAAATCTTAATATTAAATAGATGATTAATTCATTTCAGAAATGTTAACATATGTCCTTAAGCTCACTTTCATTTTGCACCAGTAACCTATTAGACATATTTTTAATGTGCGACATGTAATTAATTTCTTTATTTCATGAAACCTATGTATATACATTTATAAATTAAAGTAATAGCTGATTATAGTGGTTTAAAACATTGTGAACTCTTCATGCTTAGTGAAATGTCCCAAAATCTAGTCGTTTAAAATTACACTAACATCTCACAGTTCTGAATCAGAAACTCAAACAAGGCACAGAAGAGAGGTTCATCTCTCGGCCTCACAAGGTATGCAGTATGAGCTCGATTGGGATGCCCCAAATGACCCAGCTTTGGAACAGCTCGTCTCCTCTGCCCTACTGTCCCTTCTCTTCTTTTTCTTCACACAGCTCTTCTAGTATGGTAGCTCAGGGTAGCCAGACTTCTTACATGGCATTTTAGGGCTTTAAGAGACCAAAGTGGGCATTTCTAGCCCTCTTAAAGCCTACGCGCACCCCTGACACGGTATCACATCACTGTACTTTTTGGTCAAAGTAGTCCTGGGCCAGCTCAGGGTCAAGGGGCCTCATGAAATCATTATAAATATCAAGATTCTTAGAAAATTCTGGGTATGTGCAAGTATGTATAAGATGGCTGCAAACATAAAACACTGGCATCTAGATGGTGGATAGGCCAGCCCAATCTTAGAATGTTTTCAGAAAAAGAAAGCACGTATGACATTGATATATTTCAACCCCTCTATTCCTCTAACTGTATAGATGTAGACACCAGTACAAGACCAATAAAGTATACCTTGAAGTCAGTAACCTCTTCAATTTTAAAAAGCTTTTAATTTTCTGTAATTTCTTGATTTTATTTTGAAAGTTGGGAGGGGAGCCATGTTATTTCTTGAATCGGTATTCTTTTTAAATTTCATCTCTCAGCCTCTGGAAATGCCAATCTTGGATTGCTTACTGGCTATGTTCTTTACATATGTTACATATGTTCTATGTTACATACGTTTACATATGTAAATATGTATTGCATATCTGTACATATATGTTTACATATGTTCTATGTCGTCCATAGCAACTATCAGATCTGGTTTTGGAAGTTATTCCTCAAAAATGTGTGGCATTGCTCAGCATGTCCCAAACTTTGGTCATCCCTGAATTTCATGGCTTCTGCCACACCCAGTATGGAGAGAAGGGCTCATTGCAAGTATCTGTCCCTCTATGACCAGGGTTTAAGAAATTCCATTCTGGGTTCCCCGTCACCCTCAAGGGACAGGCCCTGATTTCCCAGGATCGGGAGAAAAGCTGGAGGATGGAAAACAAAGAGAATATCTTAGGCTCATCCTTAGTTTGAGCAGATGGAGAGATTCTCAGGGGTATGGGAGAAAGAGGAAGCCTGAGGAAGCAGGAAGGGGATTAAGCTACCAAGGGCAGAAGGAAATGATGGAGCAGGTGTGTTACCACCTAGGAAGCAAGAGATTACCAAAGGCCTATGAAAATATTTGAGATCTTAAAAAAATATTGTTGGCTCTAGAATACATAAAAGGAAACTTGAAAAGTCAAAATTGATAAATACTTAATCACATGTCTATAAAATACATCTTTATGTCAATGAGTCAAATGAAATATTTCATAGTTATATAAAAGCTTATATTTAATATGGACTTTCAATATGTTTCAGTATTTGATATGAGGAGTGAGACTTCAAAAAATTTTATTTAATTTTATTTTATTTTTTCAGTGTTCCAAGATAAACAAAAAAAATGTTTTAAGTAAGGTCTACAAAGGTCTTTTAAAAAAAAATATTTTATTTATTTATTTGACAGAAAGAGAGAGAGCACAAGCAGGGGGAGAGGCAGGCAGAGGGAGAAGCAACTCCTCGCTCAGCAGAGAGCCCAAATTGGGGCTCAATCCCAGGCCCCTGCTATCATGACCTGAGCCGAATTCAGACGCTTAACGGACTGAGCCACCCAGGGTCTACAAAGGTCTTAAAGGAACTCTGGATTCATTTGAGAATCTAAGGAAGGTTATGAATCCTTTCCTTAGAAGCTGTTTTTTTTTAATCAGTCTCCGCCCAAACGTGAAGCTTAAACTCACAACCTCAAGATCAAGACTCAGATCTCATGGGACTGCCAGGCTCCCCTCCCTAGAAACATGCTTTTAAATAAAATATCAGAGAGATCTTAGACCCTGGGCTAAAGACTAGTTTTAGTGGCTTTTAAAATAGCTGATAGTAGGGGGTGCCTGGGTGGTTCAGTCGGCCTTTGGCTCAAGTTATGATCCCAGAGTCCTGCTCAGTGGGAGGCCCACTTGTCCCTCTCCCACTCCCCCTGCTTATGGTCCCTCTCTTGCTGTCTCTCTCTCAAATGAATAAAGATCTTAAAAAAAAAAAATAGCTGATAGTGGGGATGTAACAGAAATCCGCCAGTGGAAAGTAGCAGCCAGTACAAGTACTTCCCAGCAGAGACAGGAGTTAATGTTTAATTCTCAGTTTGAGGGAAGATCCCAAGAGTAGTGTTGGGTGCAGGACTGGAGACTCCAAGCCTCCTCCCCCGACAGTTGGAATTTGGTTAGTGGGGCTTTCCAGGGGTCTCCTGATGAAGAGCAGGATGGACGACTAAATAATAGGACAGCGGCTGGAAGAGCAGAACGGCACTGGAGCAACTAGGGAAGGAAGTGAGGGAGCTCAGTGCCCAGTAAGCAGAAGAGTCAAGAATCCCAGGCTCTCAGGGACTGGGACACAGACACGAGGAGACAAACCTGCCTCTTTAATGGATAACAGTTCTTTGAAGGGGGCAAGTCCCAAGGCCTCCAGAGGCAGGAGATCTGGATTTGAACTAAGACTCCAGCACATCCTGGGTCTGTGCCCTTGGCTAAATTAATGCAGATTTCTAGACCTGTCTCTGCCATTTGCAAAATGGGGATAACAATAGTAGTACCTGCTACACAGGGCTGTTGTGGAAATTAAAGGAGGAGATGCAGGCAAAGCACTTAGAGGGGACTTGGTTCTAGAAATAACTTGACCAGTCCTGGCTGGTATTAATCAGTGAAATTCATGACATCTTGCGACCTACGAACTGCTTAGTAAATGTTAGCTCCTTCCCTCCTATATCGACATAGGAAGAATAAGGGAGCTACACAGAAAAGTTTAAAACAAGATAGTTTATAAGTATGTATAAAAGACTATGTGCCTAGAGGCTGCGAAGGGCAAGAAGCAGAATGAAAGTTTTCTTGAAAGATGTATGTGAATTGCATCTTGAAGAATGACTTCAATTTTAACAATTTAACAATTTTAACAATTTTAACAAGATGAGAAAAGAGTCTTTCCAGATAGGTGACACAGTAAGAGAAATGTACAAAGGAAAACAGGCTATGATCAGAAAAAAACTTGTTTAGAAAAAATAGTCCCATTTCCTTGGGACAGAATGAGGATAGAAGATTCACAAGTTGGTGCCCAGCTTGAATAGTAATCCATAGTTCCTCAATATTCTTACATATGGGCAGTTCTTTCGGGGGATGAATTTAAGAAGTCCATGAACATTTTCCTTTGATTTTTACTGTACTGAAAGCTAGGCAGGCCAATGGCATTCCCAAACAACAGATATTCATTTGGGTCATTTCTTGAACACACCTATTACCATCCATACAGTGCGTGTAATGAGAAAATGTTTTTATCAGTCTTAATTCCATTTTAAATTTACCCTTATGTGACTTTATCTTCTCACTTTCCCTAACTGAGGATGTGAAGCAAGGGTCACACTGATAAAATAGGATTAAATTGTCTAAAAGCAGGGATGAAGAACTTCTTTCATTCTATTGCCAACAACATTACCTGGCCAAGGGCCCGGGTTTCATTTCTCTCTCTCTAGGTGAATAATTGGGCAAATCATCTTTCAGAGTTCAGTTTCCTCATCCAAATGGTGATAACAGCGTCAGCTTTGCTTATCTCATAGTTTATGGTGGGGTCCAAAATGGACAATGTGAGGGACGCCTGAGTGGCTCAGTCGGGTAAGCGGCTGCCTTCAGCTCGGTCATGATCCCAGCGTCCTGGGATCGAGTCCCACATCGGGCTCCTTGCTCAGCAGGGAGCCTGCCTCTCCCTCTGCCTCTGCCTGCCACTCTGCCTGCCTGTGCTCACTCTCTGACAAACAAATAAATTCAAAAAAATCTTTTAAAAAAATGGACAATGTGTATGAGGCATGTATTTGTAGTTTTTTACTTTTTTATTCTAAGGACAATAACTGCCAAATTGGATTTGTTCGGGGGGCGGGGTGGGGGGCTACATAGAGATCCCAAAACGTGAATGCAACTCCTTTTGTATTTGTCTTTGCCCATAAGCTTATCTTTTCATAATAGGGAAAAACTCCAGCACTTTTCTTTAAAGATTTTATTTATTTATTTGACAGAGAGTGATCACAAGTAGGCAGAGAGGCAGGCAGAGAGAGGAAGAGAAGCAGGCTCCTTGCTGAGCAGAGAGCCCATGTGGGGCTCTATCCCAGGACCCTGAGACCATGACGTGAGCCAAAGGTAGAGGCTTAACTCACTGAGCCACCCAGGCGCCCCTCCAGCACTTTTCAACGTTGCTCTAGTCTGTCACTTTTTAATTATATTGTTTATAAAGTATTTCATTGAGTATATATGTCATAATTTAGCCATTTCCATTCATGTTGGGACTGTAATAATCCTTTTAGTCACATGCTTCCATCCATAACACCTCTAGGTCAGAGCTGTCGGCCTGTGTCATTTTCTAGCTCAGAAACCTATAAGGTTGCCCATCCCGCAACTTACACACACACACACACACACACACACACACACACACACTGCCCTTGAAGGAGTCAGCCTGGATGTGCAACCTGGCCCCACCCTGGCTAATCCCAAACAGACACTGCAAAATCCAGCCCAGCTGATCTAGTTGCCTCATAAATGTCACTTTGTCTATTCTTATTCCTGCCTTTTATCCCCTCCTGGAATACTTTTTTTCTTTTTTCTTTTCTTTTCTTTCCTTTTTTCCTCTTTTTCTTTTAACAAATTACCGATCAAGGTCCACCCAGCTCAAGTCCCAACTTCTCCAAAAAATTTTTCGTCAATTCTAGCCTTCCTGAACCTTCTGAACTTTTGGATTACTTGCTTAATCACAAAATGACTAATTTTTTAAACAATTTTACGTGTGTTCGAGCCACCTCCCTATTGTAATTTTAACTCTTCTTTTGTATTTTTGTAGCTTCTAACATAGTGATACTGAATGAATCATTTTTAATTCCCACACTGTTCTCAGCCTTGTGTGAGGGATGCCAAATAATGAAAAATAAGTACGGTCTGAGTTACTGTAATCATTTATGGGCATACAAAAAAAAAAAAAACTGGCCTCTTTTATCTTTTGTTAATACTCCAAAGTAAGAAGCAAACCAAAAAATCTCTCTTTCTCCATGTCTACCCATGCCTTCTGAGCCCATTGGTTAAAAAACAGGTTATTCAGTATACAGGCTTACATGCAAATGTGAGCATTGCTTATAACAGTAGAAAACCGAAAGCAATCTAAAGCTCCAATAAATAGACTGGTTAAGTAAGATATGAGACAATGGATTATGTAACTGTTAGAAAATGGAAAGCTTTATAAGTACTGCCATGGAATATTTAAGATATAATTTCTAAGACATCCAAGTCTATTTTTAAGGACAAAGTAAAAGGTGCAGAACAGTTTGCATTGTATGCTGCAATTACCTCACGCATATGTTCACACTAGTTCTGGAAATTGCTAAGAACCTGTTGATATTGGTTGCTTTTATGGAGCTAAACGGAAAGCCTGGGCAGGAGGGAAGAGGGGTGGAGAACACACAGAGACTTCACTGTATAACCTCTTGTTTTGAACTATGTTACTGTTTATCTATATTTTTAAATATAAAATGAAAATATACCACTAAATATATCTATAGGAGGCTGTGGAGTCAAGATTTTTAAAGTCACATGCTTCATTTATCACTTTAAGATTTATAATACAGCTGTGGTTTGAAACCATTCTGAATTTTTTAGCTCCTTTTACTTTGAACCACATTTTTAATCAACAGTTTTTATCATTTTTGTTAATACTTCTTCCAGCTATCTGGTGCTCAATCCCTTTAACATGTCGATCATTGTGAGTAATTTGGGGCTGCTATTCACTAGTTCCTACATCTCGATCTTTCCATGGCAACATTTCCAGAATCCTGCAGCTCTGTTCTACAGAAGATGAAGTGCTGCCCTCTGCTGGCTTTCATGACACTGACAACCGGAAAATTTCTCATGACGATGGAAATACTGCTTAATTAAGATGATCGTAGTTATAAGTACATACATACACCTATTAAATAAGTTTTTATCTCAAATTTAAACAATTTCCCACATTTAAGGCACTCTCCCATATAAAGAAAATCATAGTGAGAGGAAAAGAATAGCACTGTCTGGTTTGGCTGGGAAAATTCTGACTTCAAACAAATCATTTAATCTCTTTGGCCTACAGATAAGAGACCACAAAATAAGACTTTTAGAAGTCAATAATTCCTGGAGGGCCTGGATGGCTCAGTTGGTTAAGCATCCTACTCTTGATTTCAGCTCAGGCCTTGATCTCAAGGTCTTGAGTTTAAGATCTTTGTTGGGCTCCACACTTTGGTGTGGACCTACTTTAAAAAACAACAAAAAGCTGGCTTCAGCTGCTTACTTGCAGCAATCCCATTATTGAAGTCCCTTCACCAATAGGTTCTGATATCCAAATCCAAGTAAAATATCCCACTCAGTCCCCACCTCCACACCCTAGCCAGGTTAATGAACCACAAACTGGGAACCAACTATCTTATAACCTTTCCATGACACAGTGCTACTCAAAAATCACAATCCCAAAAACACAAATCAGGCTCTCTCCATCAGGGCACCTGGTGGCTCAGTTGGTTAAGCATCTGCCTTCTGCTCAGGTCATCTCAGGGTTCTGGGGCTGAACCCCAAGTGGGGTTCCCAGCTTAGGAGGGAGTCTACTTTGCTCTCTGCTCCTCCCTCTTGCTTGTGATTTTTTTTCTTTTTCCCAAGGTTTTATTTGAGAGAAGCCCACAAGCAGTATGAGGGCCAGCGAGAGACGCACACTCCCCGGTGAGCAGCGAGCCTGGTGCAGGGGTTTCATCCCAGGACCTCCTCCCAAACCATTGCGTCCTGAGCTGAAGGCAGAGGCCCAATAGAGCCACCCAGAAGCCCCAATGGTTTTAACAAATTTTGGGAATCCTTTCTTTGACCTAACTTCCCTCCTCTGGGTTAGGTGTCCTTTAGTAAGGTTGCACACCTCATTTCATATATTGCCTTCAAGAGGAATTTTTTAAGAAAAAAATTTTAATAAAGATTTTGAGACAGCAAGAGAGGGAACACAAGCAGGGGGAACGGGAGAGGGAAAAGCTGGCCCCCCGCCAAGCAGGGAGATGGATGCAGGGCTAGATCCCAGGACCCCAGGATCCCAACAGGGGCCAAAGGCATAAGCTTAACGACTGAGACACCCATGGGACCCTCAAGTGGGATTTTCGTGATTTTTCATCCTGGAGTAACCCCCAACTTGGAAGACCGTAGGTGACCACAGATTACTTCATCAGTCATTGGTCAATCTCAACATTTAACTCCCTTTTTTTCCGTTTCATGAACTAGTCCAGTAAATAAAGGACATTCACTGTGTCCGGTTATCTTAAGCACTTTACATGTATTGACCCATTTCTCATCAAGGTACTTTCAACATTCCCATGTGGAAAACCAGTACAGGTATTACCTTGTTAACTCTTTGCAAAAAGCCCAAAGTCTGAACCATTATAAATCTACAGGGCTAAAAATCTAGTTGAAATTCTTTTTTTTTAAGATTTTATTTATTTATTTGACAGACAAAGATCACAAGTAGGCAGAGAGGCAGGCAGAGAGGAGGAAGCAGGCTCCCCTCGGAGCAGGGAGACCGATGCGGGGCTTGATCCCAGGACTCTGGGATCATGACCTGAGCTGAAGGCAGAGGTTTTAACCCACTGAGCCACCCAGGCGTCCCTAGTTGGAATTCTTAATCCAAAATTTCCGCAAGTAAAGCTTATCTAATTTCTTTTGAAAACAAAGCAAATATGTTTAAGCGTCTGCCTTCCGCTCAGGTCATGATCCCAGGGTCCTGGGATGGAGCCCCACATCGGGCTCCCTGCTCAGGGGAAGCCTGCTTCTTCCTCTCCCACTCTCCGCGTTTGTTTCCTCTCTCGCTGTGTCTCCATCAAATAAAATCTTTAAAAAAAAAAAAAAAAAGGCACAAATATGAAACTTGAAATGCTGTGGTACAAGTGATATCCTTGTGCATTGGGTACAGAAACTATACTAAGATTGAGTCCATTTCTGTGAATTTGTTTATAAAATCTACTCAACAGCCACCTGTATTCATAGTATTTGTGATATTTTCCTCTTTTTTGGGATAAATATCTAACAATGCTGACCCAAACTTACTTTATTTTTTTTTTTAAATCAGAGAGAGAGCACAGGCAGACAGAGTGGTAGGCAGAGGCAGAGGCAGAAGCAGGCTCCCTGCCAAGCAAGGAGCCCGATGTGGGACTCGATCCCAGGATGCTGGATCATGACCTGAGCCGAAGGCAGCTGCTTAACCAACTGAGCCACCCAGGCATCCCCCAAATTTACTTTATGGATTATACTGTCCACTGGATTTCTTCCCTCAAAATGGAAACCACCCTATGTAAGAGTCTAGAGCCAATAGTTGTCTTTTAAGCTTTTATTTAAGGGCAATGATCTATGATGTAGTTTTTAGATCTTATTAAAAGCAGCCACGTCCATGGACTGCACATAGTCCTCAAACGCAGTGATCCGCTCCTCCAGCATATCTGTTCCAACTTTATCATCTTCCACTACACACTGTATTTGAAGTTTTTTAATTCCATATCCCACTGGAACTAGTTTAGCTGAAAAGAACAAGAAAAGTCTTAGTTAGCAAAGTCCTATTGACTGACAAACATTGTAATTATGCAACTTTCAGATGCCACTTTCAAAAAGCAAAAATTGAACTCACAAGAGCCCCAGACCAAGCCATCTGCCTGAATGCTTCGGACGCACTCCTCTAGTTTTGCCATATCCGTCTCATCGTCCCAAGGTTTCACATCCAGTAGTATGGAAGACTTGGCAACAAGTGCAGGTTCTAAGGATAGGAACAGCCACCATTATTCAGACATTGCTAAAACCTATAAAATCTTAATCTGTTTCCTAATAGATCATCTCCTCAGCCAAACAAAATTATAGAATACATCTTGTGTTTGTTACTCACATGCCCACTTTCTGTTGTGCTAAGAAAGAGGTGTTTAATTGTATAACAGTTTCTGTCCCACAGAGGAATGCCACAACTGCTACCAAAAGAACAGCTGCAGACCAGTAGCTGTGGAAGTTTGAGGAAGAACCACCTATACAGGTTTTTAAATACTGACCTTGTCAACAAATGCAGAGGCAATTACTTTAGAAATCAAACTTCAAAAAAGATCACTCACATTATTATGAAATAAAGCAGCACAAATTATAAAATGACCTACTTTTGGCTTTCTTTGACTCATACTGTGCAAGGCGTTCCTCTCTTAGCCTCTTTGCTTCCTCGCTTTCCTATAAAGAAAAATTAAGTATGTCTCACAAAGTTGGTTGTGTCTCAGCTTAAAGCTAGTGGAGCCATCACAACAAAGACCAGTTTCATCAGAAAAAAGCAAATCCATCAGGGGCTCAGCCGAAAGATGGTGATTTGATTTTATTCATCACATAACCAGGGAGAACTTTTAAAAAGTCAAGTAATAAAGTGGTGAAACCAGAATTCAAATCCAGGCAGTTTCACCACAGAGCCTATGATTAAGCTCACTGATACACATATTAATTTGTGCCACACCTCCTCATCATCAGATCCGAAGAGATCAATGTCATCATCATCTTTACTATCTGTAGCTCCACTTCCTGTGGTGTCTTCCACATTAGCAGGGCCATACTTGCCCAAAGCTTTCTTCACTCCTGGAAGGCTTGAAAAAAAAAAAAAAAAATGTAAGTTCAACCACCACTAGGTCAGTATTTTCTTTTTCGAACAGCACATGAGAATGTGTTTCCACCACTATTTACCAACTAAGAATTTACCCTTAAACACTCCCAGGCAAATACTTTTGCACGTTAACTCCTCACCCAACAAGCATTAGGAGCACGTGAGACATTACATTCAATACTCACTATGGTTTACTCTTTCTGTATGAGTATTTCTTTTTTGAGATTTCATTAAGTATGCTCAGTTCCATTCTTAGTGAACCGGAGTCCACTTCCCCAAACTTCCACCCTTGCTGGCAGTTTCAGAAGAATGGCCAAGGACTGAATCAATGAGCCACCCTCTCACCCCAGAGGTGGGCCCCCCAGGTCAGGGTCCAGGCACACTGTCAGGGCACTGTGGGGAAAAGTTGAACTGCTGCTGTCCATGTGCTACCTGTTCTGTGAAAAAATGGAGGACTTCAGTCTCTCGGCCTTCTAAAGTCACAAAGATAATTAAGCTCACAATATCCCAAACAAAACTGAAGTAGCCTGGGTCCAATTCTGGCATGTGAGCACCCTGAGTTTAAGCTTAGAAAACGTTCTCTTCTTCAGGGAAAGACGAAGGTAATTTTACCTGGCCTTTTCCTTTTCGTAAGACTTGATGTGATTATACCAACGGAGGGCATGATACAAGTCGGCAGGCGGGGGGCCGGAGACTGCTTCGAATACTGCCACGTCTGCTTGTGACGGCACATACCTGCCGAGCATACGAAAATCACACACGCCTGTAAGAGGAAAGCTACAAACACCAGCAAATAAATGGCAAACGGCACCTCTGTCAAACTAATGACTGCGGAATGGCCCATTTGCTACTGGGAACCCTAAGCTGCTGTACTTATTCTTTTCAAACAAGCTCAAGATCAGGGACCATGTGTTTGGTTTTCCGCCCCACCCTGGGAATCCCTGCCACTTCGTGGACCTCAAAGTTTGCAGTATCCCACGAAGACCTACAGGCTTCCTTCCACAAACCGAGTGCACGCGGGATAACCTGGAGGAATCAAGTCCGGGGAGAGCAAGCACGTTGAACTCTTCGCCCCTCGCAGCCCCGCTGTCTTTCCCCGCAGCGGCGGCAGAGGCCGCGCCACGTGGCCCGGCCCCATCCCGGGCCCGTCCTCACCCCTCGATGTAGCTCTTGTCCGCTAGGTAGTCGTTGAGCACCTGGAGGCCGGCGGGGCTTTTCAGGTCTCCAAAACCCATGGCGTCGGCTGATCCCAGGAACCGGGCGGCAACGAAGGAAAAGAGAAGCGGAGGTAGCCGGTGCCTAGCGCTAAGGGGGGGCGGGGGGAAAGGGCCGCAAAAGGCCGGAAAATGCCTTATATAGAGACGGAGGCGTTTCCCTCTGCCGCACCGGGTCGAAGGTTAAAGGTCAAAGTACGTTAATAGCCTCATTCCTCCACGAAAAATTCGGGGGCTCTGAACTGAACGGCCCATAGATTGTCTGCGGGCCTCTCTGTGTTTAGAAATAAATTAATAAAAGGGGTATTTCTTAAATTAGTACCTCCGCCGCTCCGGAACACTACAGGAACCGCCCCTCGGAGCGCCGGAGGTGACCGAAGACGCTCGGCCTCAGGCGCATAGCTACTTCCGGCGGAACTGCGATTCCCAACTGTCTCCCGGTCCTCCGCCCCTGCCCCCTCCAGGCGGCTCGCCCCCCCGCCCCGCCCCCTGTCCGATTGACGGAAATTGCCGAACTCGTGCTGAACGGAAATTGTCGAATCCGGGGTTCTAGTCCCTCCTGGCTTCCCGTTCTCCAGGCCCGGCGGGCGAGATTAGCCGAGGCCGCCATATTGAATAAGCAATCTGGCCTTTGAGGAGGTTGTTGCGGTATAGACAATTCTGTGGAGCGGCTTCGGCGGCTCCGAGGAGAAGGTGAGGCCGTGAATAGCGTGAGAAGGCTGACGTTCCTCTTGCCACAGGAGTTGATTTCTTGACAAGACTTTTGGCCCAGGTGACTTATTCTACTCTTGTCCTTGACTGGGTCCCACGTCCCACCCCGCCTCCCCCGGAAGCCCCTAGGACCGGCCGGTGAGGGCTGTTGGCCGTGGTCTCCGGTCTCTTGGAGCAGAAATCAGGTGGAGAACTTGGAGGCCCGGGAGCGCTGGACCGGTGGCAGGCTTGTGGGTGACCTTCATTCTGCAGGGGAAATGCAGGACATTCCCCTTTGTGGAGCGGAGGCCGTTTTGTTCCCTGGGAGAGGACGTATGTCAAGTGACTTGGGCCTAAAGACTGAGCATTTCCCCCCCAAGTTAGGATATACTTGGTACAGTACACTATTTGGCCGCTATTGCCTTAGCAACCATCCACACCTCTGTTTTGTTGTTGTTTTGTTTTGTTTTTTCATTGAGTGCATTGGGCGTTATTTTTTATTCTTTTCCCTGGTGGGGAAACTGAAGAAAATGATATTTTAAAAGTTTGCTCAAGGTCGCACTGCATAGCTACGTTGTTTATCTATGTTGGGATCTAATGCATCTACCGTAAGACCGTGGATCGGACACAGCTCTGCTCCCGAAAGATTTGAGGGCATTGAAAATGTTTCTTGAACTGTTCCTGATGAATAAACACCCAAGTTGTTTGCTTAGAGAGTGTTCTTTTTTCCACCGAATTGCATATGCATCGTTAAGGAGGGTGTTACAGGGCTGTCAGAGCACCTGCCCTTTTTAATTCCAGGGAAGTGGAAGTTTGGGCCAGGATTTGAGATCGAATTCGTTTAGCAAATAGTTATTGAACGTCTATTATAAACTAGAAATGAGTTCACGAAGAAGAGTAAAATGGGTGATATGACTGGGGAGTAGTTAGGAATTTTTAAGATAGGCTGATGAAGGAAAGCCTCCCTGAGGAATGTTAATTTCAAGGACAAGAAGTCAGAAAAATCCGAAGGAAGAGCACTTCAGTCTGAGGCCGCAGCCTGTGGGGGAGAGGGGAGAAGCTGTGGGGATAGTGTGGAAGCTAGGAGACCTGTAGGTGGGCTGTTGTAATAGTCCAGGATAGATGATGGTGTTATACAGTAGAGTAGTACACCCTGGAGGGAGAGAAGTGCATGGATGCAGGATATACGGTGGGGAATGTGGAATAGTACTGTTCTTATACTAAAAAGTGTCCATTCTGGTTTTAGAAATGTTTGGTCATTAACATCTTCCCATTTAGAGATGACTGTTTCCATTCCTATGTGATAGATAAATATGTGTAAAGTATATTGAAATTTTGTAGAACTGTCTTCTGTTGGGGCTATGCACTCTTCCATTTGATGCTGGATTTTCAAGAGACAACCTAGTTCTGGTTGATTTGCTAGCTAAAGTTGAGCAATACTTTTAGATTGTATTGGAGACAAAATAATAGAAAGTGTTTACATTGTTGTGTGAAATATTGATTGTTGATTTTCAGTCTGTCATTACTCTGATTCAGCAAATTCAGATTTACTTTTATATCATCAATAGAATTTAGTAAGACAGACGCTACTCATTTTGGAACTTGGTGATAAGATTGTTTGGTGGTTATTTTTTTCAAGGGCTGGGTCTTCAGAAACGGGGAATGACCAAATTACACCACTTTTCTTCAAGGAGCTTACACTTCAGTAGGCACTAAAATTGATTACTAACCTGTAATTTAGTAGGTGGAATAATAAAGCTTTGTACACAGTGTGTGCTGATGGTACAGAGAGAATACAAAGGAAGAGGACTTTGAAACTGCTCTTCAGTGGCTAGTACTGTCTGAACTGAATTTAGATTTAATTGACATTTATTGAACTCCTACTAATAATGCATAGCCTAGGAAGTATTCTTTTCTTCCTTATCAATAGATAAAGAAGCAGAAACTCGATTTACTAAAAAATCACTCCCTTGTAGGTGTAGACTTCATGTCTGCAAATTTAGAATCACAAGTTCTGAATTAATGAATGTTATGAATTAACTAAAGTCTGATTTAATAACATTTTCTGTTATACCTCTTCTGTAATAGGTAAGTGAAACTTCGTGCTTAAATCTTAGGTGTATGGACTGTCTTCCACTCTCTACCTTTGAAAGTCATTACATTGATATATTCTGATCACATAATTTCCTTATTTAGAAGTCCTAAGTGAAAAATTATAATTCAGATGCTTAGTCCATTTAATCAAGTGAGTAGACAAAAAGTTCAGTGCTTAGACCTTATGACCAAGTGAATGGGTAAAAACTCTAAAAGTTCAGGGGGGGCACCTGGGTGGCTCAGTGGGTTAAAGCCGCTGCCTTCGGCTCAGGTCATGATCCCAGGGTCGTGGGATCAAGCCCCACATCGGGCTCTCCGCTCTGTGGACAGCCTGCTTCCTCCTCTCTCTGCCTCTCTGCCTACTTGTGATTTCTGTCTATCAAATAAATAAATAAAATCTTTAAAGAAAAAAAAAAAACTTAAAAGTTCAGATAGCTTTTCTCTTTGCTTGTGTATATCTTTAATTGGTGTTATTTATGTAATTCACTCCCATTTCTTTTAGTAATTCAGCAAACATTTACTATGGGAGACTGTCCTGTACATTGTAGGATGTTTAAAAGCACCCTGGCCTCTACCCACTAGAAGCCAGTAGCTTTCCCCCAGTTGTGACAGCAGTGTCCAAATGTTGACAGATGTTCCATGGGAAGCAAAACTGTCCCTGGTCGAAAACCACTGTTTTAGAGCTTACTATGTAGCAGTCTTAGAAATAGACCCTAAAGATGGAAAGATTTAAGCAGTTCATAATACGGTGAGGATAGAACAGACATATAATTGCAAATCTGCAAGATAAATGTACTAAGCACAGAAAATGGCACTCCAGACACTTAAAAGGCTTGAACTTGTGAGCCAGCTCAGAATCTCAGGAGCATTTAGTAGATCACTGCTTTGCAGATAGAATGTTAGAGTAAGTATTGGCAGGAAATGAAGGCAGGAAGGTAGACGTCATTTCACATAATATTAATAGTAAGTAAGCTCATTGTTGTTCTTCAAGTTTATTTTACTCCATAGTGTTTTATATTTGATCATTTGTTGATAGTTAAAAACAACACAAAACTGCCCTTTACATAGATTTTTATGGTAGCCGCTCCTTCTTAGCTCCTTGGGACTGTACAAGTCAGTTAATCTCCTGCGACTGGGTATTCTCATCTCTAGAATTTGAGGGGAAAAATCAGGACTCATGAATGTTCAATGTAATAATGTTTGTGCAGTGTTTAAAACTTGTGAACTGTTACCAAAAAGTTTGTAATTAGAGTTTTATTTTTTCCTATGATAACATGACTCTTCTTTGTTTTGTTCTTAGCAATATGTTAAGGATAACTCTAAGAAGGGCCTTAGTAGGCCTTTCTAAGTCTTCCACAGGATGTGGTGAGTATTTTTTTTTTTTTTTTGCACTTGTGGGTACTAGCCTTTTATCTCTGTAAATTCATTGGTTTATGGAATGTTTCTTGAAAGGCCCTAAGCTGTAATTTGTTTTAAGTAAAATACAAACAAATGATCCTAGTCGAATAAAGTAATTTTTTTGAGGATTTATTTATATACTATAGAGAGAGCACACAAGCAGGGGAGGGGTAAAGGGAAAGAATTTGAAGCAGACTCCCCACTGATACAGGGTTTGATCTCCCAATCCTGAGATCATGACCTGAGCTAAAATCAAGAGTAGGCCACTTAACTGACTAAGGCACCCAGGCACCCCTAGAGTAATTTTTTAAATATAACTAAATAGTTTATAGAAGGTGTCATGAAATAGAAAGTAGTAGGAACTGCCAATCAGTGCCAGAATGGAAAAAGCAGTTATGCTGCTTTTGAAAAATGGTATTTCCATGAACATTTTTTCAGTGGTATTAAGTTTCAACTTAAACTACCGTTAAAAGTGGATAGCCAGGGGCGCCTGGGTGGCTCAGTGGGTTAAGCCGCTGCCTTCGGCTCTGGTCATGATCCTGGGGTCCTGGGATCTAGCCCCGCATCAGGCTCTCTGGAGCCTGCTTCCCTCTCTCTCTCTGCCTGCCTCTCTGCCTACTTGTGATCTCTCTCTGTCAAATAAATAAAAAATAAAAAGTGGATAGCCATATTCTAGCTGGTATTCAGGATTGCAAAAGCTTTTGTCTAATTTTGTATTTCATAGGTTTGCATCTAGAGAAGTAGAGGGGAATAGTATAAAATGAGGAAAATATTTAGGCTTGTAGGTTAGAGTTAATCCACTAACCTCTGCTGTAATAAATTTAACTCTGTTAATTTATTTCTCATCTCAATATTTTTGATGGTCAGTTCGAACAACTGCCACGGCAGCAAGCAACTTAATTGAAGTATTTGTTGATGGTCAGTCTGTCATGGTGGAACCAGGAACTACCGTCCTCCAAGTAGGCATATGTTCTAATTCTTTATTTTTGCATATGTTCTGGTTTTTTAAAGAATATCAATTTACTTCCTTTATTCTGTGTATCTACTAAAAATTTTAAGATTCCTTGATAAATGCTCATGAAAGAACTATAGATAGTAAAATTATATGAAAATAAATTGGATTTAAAATCTTGGCATTTCAAAGTGAGCTATCATTTATCTGTTTCTGACTTCCTTAGTGAGTTATGGTAGTAAATTGTCTTACTTCTGTTTTCCAAGTAAATACCTACTAGAATTTTGAAGTTATCAAATATAAATTATAAATTAATATGGGTAAGTTTGGGAAAAAGATAATCTTTGTTGTGAACCTGCTTGATGCTTTTCACTTCATGTAACTTATCAATTTTTAGTAATATTTCCAGGAATGTGTCCTACAAAGCAGGTAAATGGAAGGTAGTCTGTTCTTGAATTTGTACCTGGAATATGTAATTTTTCCAGATTTCTTCAGAACTAACAGCGGTCATGGAGAAGTGATGCTTCATTCCATCTGCAAGTTATCGAAAGCTAAAATGCTCTTCATTCATGTCAGCAGTCATTTCTAGACTATGCCAAGCACAGACATGCGGTGGAGAGTATTTTTGCCAGGTGGTGGCAAAAATTTTCTATCACAGGAGGTGATAGAAAGAGATGTTAGGGGTATCTCAGGTGATCCCTGAGGAGATTTTAAAGGCTAAGTAAGTGTTTATATTTGGACAAAGAAGCTTCAAATAGTTGGTATTGTTGGGATATAAGGTATATGTAGAAGATAAGACAACAGGATCTCAAATTACTCTGATAGGTCCAGTCATGAAAGAAGGTATGTGTCATGCTAAAGAACTTAGACTTTGACCTATCAGCGGTTTTCATGGCAGTTAAGCAGTATGACAGTGACTATAGAGGATGTTGGTTTGGAGAATAACAAGACTAGTGTGAGAGACAAAGGAGAAGTATCTTGCATTAGTAGAGCAGAAAATGAAAGGCCTAAAACAGATAGTAGCAATGGGAATGAAAGTAAGAGGATAGATTCAGGGACAGTGAAGAGCAGTGGAATTTTTGTGGTTTCTGGCATTGTTAGCTTATTTGGGGATGTATCATAGGAGACAGAAATAGGTTGAATTTTAGCTGTCTATAGAGCATACACGTGCATGCGTATTTAAGTCTAAAGCTTAGAGGAGTGGTGGACTTTCAGGGCTAGAAATGAGGGTTTAGATATAATCATCATATGGAATGTGAACTCATATAAAGGTTGGGACCAGATCTTGCTTGTTACTTCTTATACCCTCTGTATCTAGCGCACTGAAAGACTCAATACATTTTTGCTAAGTAGTTGAAACATTGGCATTTGAGGAAACTGCTTTAAGATATAAAGATGGAAGAACTAACTCCAGGGGAAATTTGAATAGGTTTGTAGGCCTCAAAAAGAAGGAGTGATAATTAGGAGAGCCGGGCTAATCCCCCTCAGTAGGCAAATGGGAACTGAGGAGAGTGTCAGTGACCGTGGGAGTTGAGTCGTAGGTAGGGAATATGGAGCCAATATAGAAGCAGATCATAGCTAACTAGACAGTGTGAGTTGAAGTCGAATCCAAAGGGGGAGACCTAAGCAAAGAAGAAATCCTAGTATGAAACCACTGGGACAGAGTTTGAAGGGGTATCTTTGTAGACAGTAGTTCAGAGTGGAAATGGGGAGTCAAACCTTCAGCACTGTCCGAGAGGTTGATTCATTTCATTTCTTCCACATAAGGTGTAGGTATGCTGAGGATTCTTAAAGAAGCAGCTTCAGAGTAGATAGGGGTAGTAATCAAGAACAAAGAAGGAGGGAAATCTGTTCAGGAATGGAGTAAGAATGAATGAAGGTATAGATATTTATAGATAGGTGTAATAAGGTAGGTGGGGATGACTTTTTTCTTCTGTGTTTTAGGCAAGAAAGGGATGAGGTTAGGTTATCCTAATGCAAAAAAATGTTTACTTTGTCTTCTAGGCTTGTGAGAAGGTTGGCATGCAGATCCCTCGATTCTGTTATCATGAAAGATTGTCTGTTGCTGGAAACTGCAGGATGTGCCTGGTTGAAATTGAGAAAGCTCCTAAGGTACTTGATACCTAAAATTCCACACCATGCTGTAGAAGGTAGAAAACTTTAAATCTTGCAGCAAACTTTATTTAGAATCATTATTGTAGTGGAGAAACCTAGCCTGTTTAATTGTTTCTAGAAATTTATTTTTTGTGTGCAGTTAGGTCTGTTCATTTCAAAACTGGAAAAGCATTGATGAAAGTGCTTTATAAATGCAAGCACTATATAAATGTAACAGATTTGGAAATTAAAGGTGACTTCTTACACCTGCCATTATTTCCACGTGATAAGACACACAGCTAGGATGTGGAATTGCTGAGCGTCACGTTGAAAGCTCTTCTGCTCTTCCATTTTCACTAGAGGAGGATTGTAATGAAGAGATTCACTTTCAGTTTAATTTCATTTTGTCTCATATAGTTTTAATTTAGTAGTATCTGCTAACCAAAACAGTTATTTGATGTTCTGTTTCAGAGTCTAAAGTTGCTTTAACTATGAGAATAAAATTTAGAAGTATGATGTCTTATTTTTTTCTAAGAGAAAGAGAAAGTGTCAGGTTCTCATATTGTGAATATGAAAACTGAAAAATTGTGTCTTCAAACTTCAAAAATACTGTTCTTTGTTTCTTTTTAGATGCATGACTTGATCATATGTTGGGTTGCTTCTAATTACAAGTAAATATAAGTACTTAAAGATTTTTCCATTGAAATTGCAGGTTGTAGCTGCTTGTGCCATGCCAGTAATGAAGGGTTGGAATATCCTGACAAACTCAGAGAAATCTAAGAAAGCCAGGTACCTTAGTGCTACTTAGCATAGTAACTTTTCTTAAAGCAGAAAATAGCTCATTTCAGTATTTAGACTTCTCATAGATGAGAAACTCAGTAGCAAGTTCTGAAAAAGTTGGCCTGTTCAGCTCAGTGGAGCAGTGGAAAGAAGTACACATTGAGGAGGTGAAGTCAGATGTTTATGGTTTTGAGCCTAGAATGGAATTAACACTAAAAGCTCTTCTTCAGTAACTTGTTAAACTTGTGATGAATAGTGAATCTGGGGCATACTGAACTGAGATTATTTCAGTAACATATTGCTATACTGTACAGGCACTGTTACTTGTTTTTTGCTGTGCATTTTTGTGTTTGTTTTTGTTTTGAATTAATGTGAATGTTTTCTGAAAATCATTTAGCAATCTTTGGTAATTTTGTATTGTTAAAAGTTACAATTTTATAGATTCTATAATGATATTTTATTCCTAGATTTCTATAAACATTTTTTTAGAACATGTGTCTAATACTAGAATGATGGTTGTTGCATTGGCATTTCTGATAATAAATGTAAAATCAATGCTCCATGAAAGGATACATCTCTGAAGATTATCTAGATAGCCTATATCCAAACCATTTTGAGTGCCAAAAATTTATATCATTTTACATATTAAAATTATCCATACAGAGAAGGTGTGATGGAGTTCTTGCTAGCAAATCACCCACTAGACTGTCCTATTTGTGACCAGGGAGGTGAATGTGATCTGCAGGTATGTAGTCTAACTTCATAAATCTTTTTTGGCTGTCTCAAGTTTTAATTTTACTAGCAGCGTTAAATTAACTCTGCTAATCTACTTAAGGACCAGTCCATGATGTTTGGAAGTGATAGGAGCCGATTTTTAGAGGGGAAACGTGCTGTGGAGGACAAGAACATTGGGCCATTGGTAAAGACCATCATGACTAGATGTATACAGTGTACTCGCTGCATCAGGTAATGTTTTTCCTCCTCTCTTCTGAAATATCATTCGCATACTTACCTAATACTCATAAATTTGGTGCAATAACAACACTGGAAGAAAAGGCAACTTTTTTTTGGTTGTAGGGAAGGGATGTTTTTATCGTTGTCTGCACAAACCAGTAAAATGAAATTTTTCACTTTCAGTGAATATCAACTTCCATTGAATTTACAAATCAAAATCTACAAGCATTAACTCTGTGATAACTTGTTGAGCTACACATGATTTGTGCCATTTTCTATATGTGTGTTACATTGCGATTAACTTACAAGCAAACATTTACTGAACTCTTTTATTCAAGGACTATGCTCACCATTGAAAATATACTCATGTCTTTTTAGTGTTTTGAAAATCATTATTTCTTTGTGAGCATAGGAAAGGAGATAATTTTGCTGGATTTGACATTACATTTGACAGTACATTTTTATCTTGCAGGTTTGCAAGTGAGATTGCAGGAGTAGATGATTTGGGAACAACAGGCAGAGGAAATGATATGCAAGTTGGCACATATGTTGAAAAGATGTTCATGTCTGAGCTCTCTGGAAATATCATTGATATCTGCCCTGTAGGTGCCTTGACCTCTAAGCCCTATGCTTTTACTGCCCGCCCTTGGGAAACAAGGTATTCATTGTTGTGTTTTTTGACAATTTGCTTTTTGTCCTTTAGTTGACTACTGTTAAAAAAAATCAAAGATTCATGTTCTTGCTGTATTCTAATTGTTTTGGTCTGCTAAGTTTTTAGGTATTTGCTTTAAGTTAAACCCTCTTATTGGAAAGTAAGAAGATAGATTAAAGGATAGGATAAACCTGTGCAAATTAATTACAGTTTTCTTGGAAATTAATTCCAAAGTACTTAACCATGTAATTATTTTAGTCACTCGTATTTCCAAAGAGTAAAATTGTCTTGATTTTTTTAAGATTATAGTCTCCTTTCAATGTATATTAAGTTTTCAACCATATGGATATATCATACTTTATTTTGTCAGTTCCTATTATCAGGCATTTAGTTTGTTTCTGTATAGTGGTAAACCTATGATAAAAATTGTTCCTGAGATGCCTGAGTGGCTCAGTCACTTAAGTGTCTAACTCTTGGTTTTGGCTCAGTCATGATCTCAGAGTCATGAAATCCAGCCCCATGTACAGCTCTGTGCTCAGCACAAGAGTCCGCTTCAGATTCCCTCCCTCTCCCTCCAGCTTATACACGTTCTCTCTCTGTGTCTCTCAAGTGAACGAATAATAAAATCTTTTTTAAAAATTGTTACTCGGGGGGCGCCTGGGTGGCTCAGTGGGTTAAAGCCTCTGCCTTCGGCTCAGGTCATGATCCCAGGGTCCTGGGATCGAGCCCCGCATCGGGTTCTCTGCTCGGCAGGGAGCCTGCTTCCCTTCCTCTCTCTGTGCCTACCTCTCTGCCTACTTGTCATCTCTCTCTGTCAAATAAATAAATAAAATTTTTTAAAAAAATTGTTACTCAGGGCACCTGGGTGGCTCAGTGGGTTAAGCCTCTGCCTTCGGCTCAGGTCATGATCCCACGGTCCTGGGATCGAGTCCCACATTGGGCTCTTTGCTCAGCAGAGAGCCTGCTTCCTCCTCTCTCTCTGCCTGCCTCTCTGCCTACTTGTGATCTCTATCTGTCAAATAAATAAATAAAATCTTATAAAAAAAAAAAATAAATTAAAATTGTTACTCATAAATTTTTTTCTTGTATATCTCTGATTCTTCCTACTAAACCGGGAAATGGAGTATGTAGTTGCATTAAGTTTGTGTATTTTTAAGTTTCTAGAAACATATCATTAAATTGCCTTCCCATTTTTAAACTTCCACTAGAATATATGGGAGTTTTTTACAGTTCTAGGTTTTAAACCATGTATTAATGTATAAAAAGGGTTAGGGGGATAGGGCACAGTACCTAGCTGAGATGACGTAAGTAGAGATTTTTCTCTTTTTCTTCTGAGACTCCCATAATGCAAGCAGAGAAGAATCTTCCATCTCCACAGCCTATCTCAGCCTGGCAGAACCTGTTCAAGGTGGTAAGGAAGGGGATGAGAACAGGCCCCAATTCACATCACCACTGATTTCCAGCCTTTTTACTTGAAGTTTGGTGGTTTTTCCCTGCATAAAAGCTTCTTGTGTATGCCTTTGTTAGATTTCCAAAGTAGTTGTTTTTGTTAATTGTCCAGCTTTATTTTTGTTTTTTGGGGGGAGGATTTGTCAGACTTTTTCAACCAGCCATACCCAGAAATCTTACGCTCTTGCTGTTTATTTTGATAATCTTATTTCCCAGATTTGGCCACTTGGAACCCTTGCCATTGGCTTTTATATTAGTTAACAGTCTCTAAAGCTTTATTATTATTATTTTTTAAGATTTTATTTATTGAGAGAGCTTGTAAGTTCATGCATGTGCAATTGCGGGGAGGAGCATAGGGAGAGCAGACTCTGCACACTACAGAGGGTTTGATCTTGCTACCTTGAGATCATGACCTGAGCCGAAATCAACAGTCAGACACCCAGGCACCCCTAAAGCTTTATTTTTACAGTAGGAATTTGTGTGAAGTAGTCAAGTATGAGGATTTTTTTTTATTGCAATTTCTCTGGGTGCCATTATTTTTAGAAATTCAGAAAGGCAAAGTCATTGTAAAAATGTTTGTTTTGGATAAATCAGGTAATAGAAACTTTGTCCTTATTGCCAAAATCAGCATAGTAAATATATATGCTTATTTTCTCAGAAAGACGGAATCCATTGATGTCATGGATGCAGTTGGAAGTAATATTGTGGTAAGCACAAGAACAGGAGAGGTGATGAGGATTTTGCCAAGGATGCACGAGGACATCAATGAAGAGTGGATCTCTGATAAAACCAGGTATATGCAACATTGTTTTCCTTAACTTTTGCACTTGATTTGAAGTATATTTTATGGTAATTTTAATTTTAAAAGTTTTTATACTTGCAAATTAGTTAATAAATATAGACTATTGAAAATCTAGACTGTTTATATGGAGAATTGGAGAAAACAGTAGTCTAGGTATATCGCTGGTTTTCATAGTAACTGACAAATATCCATCCTACAATTTTCAAGTGGATTAAGGTATTTAATCTATTCCAGTTTGGTCATTAGAGAAAAGCTACATGTAAGTTAGAGGTTGTACATCATAATTTTGATTCTAAAAGTATTCAAGTTTTCTAAATAAAAATGACTTTTCTTCTTCAGTTATCAGATTTTTTTGTGTTGTAATTTCAGTTAGCTGAAAACAGCTTACAAGAACTCACTCTTTAGATGATGTTTCAGTTTTGGATGATGTGCATAAAATATTTACTCATCTTCCAAAAACCTAGAGTAATTATTTGTGTCCAAGTGTTCATCAGTCTGTTTGACACTATAACTGGTACAGTGTTTAAATAGCATTTTTTTTAGATTTTAAACTTGAAAACTAGTTGCCTCTTCAGCAGGATTCCACAAATGGTGTAATTTCTGTTATTTAGATTTGCCTATGATGGGCTAAAACGTCAAAGACTTACGGAGCCGATGGTCAGAAATGAAAAGGGGCTTTTAACCTATACCTCCTGGGAGGATGCACTCTCTCGTGTAGCTGGAATGGTAAAAATTGAAGTATAGAATAAATAGTATTTGTGATTTTTAAGGAACATCTTTGTAGCAAAGTGGGGAATGTGTGTCTCTTCATTTTTTCTTGTCATGATTGCTTTTCATTTAACAAACATATATTAAAAACCGTATGCCAGATATTCACACTGGAAGTAGGGATGTAGAGACCGCTAGGACATGGTCCCTACTTCCCACAGTCTTGTAGTAGGGAAAGACCTGTAGTCAGTCAGGTATCATGTGCTCAGGTAGTTGTGCAGGGAATGGTATACGGGAGAGCACATGGGAGGGGTTCCTAACCAGGCTAGCATATCAGGGATGCCTTTCTATTTAAGGTGAATTAGGCAAAGTCTAAGAATGAATGCAGACTTGCCAGAGCAAAGGTGGGGGGGAGTGGCTTTCTAGTCAGAGAAAGGCAATGTATACAAAGGGCTTGAGGGAGTAGTAGATACCTTGGAAGAAGTTGAATTTAACTATAATTCACAGTCTTCATCCTCCGAACCTCATCATGAGGCCCCTTTGTTTCTAATTTAAAACAGATACCTTCCCTCCAAGCTGGTGGTATTATTAGCCTTGGCCTCACAGACACCTTTGTTTGTCACTTCTAGATTAATAGTTAGTGTAAGCCTTTCTAGTCTAAAGTTTGTTGCTTTTTTAATACTTAAAAATGACTGTTGTTTTCTTTCTGAGTGGTGGTCTTTGCTGAATGGAGGTGTTTTGGTGATACCCTTTTTATCCATTTCCAGTTGCAGAGTTTTCAAGGCAATGATGTGGCAGCAATTGCAGGTGGCTTGGTGGATGCTGAAGCCCTGGTAGCTCTCAAAGATTTGCTTAATAGGGTGGACTCTGACACCCTGTGCACGGAAGAGGTCTTCCCCACTACAGGAGCTGGGTGAGAACTACGAAGCTTGCATCTAGGCCTGCTTTGTTGTGGTTATAAAGTTGTGTATAAATCAATACATCTGGTGCTCCTGGCTGGCTCACTTGGTAGAGTGGGTGACTCTTAACCTCGGGGTCCTAAATTTGATCCCACATTGGTGGTAGAGTTTACTTAAATAAGTAAATAGGGGGCTGGGACGCCTGGGTGGCTCAGTTGGTTAAGTGGCTGCCTTCGGCTCAGGTCATGATCCCAGCATCCTGGGATCGAGTCCCACATCAGGGTCCTTGCTTGGCGGGGAGCCTGCTTCTCCCTCTGCCTCTGCCTGTGCTCGCTCTCTCTCTCTCTAACAAACAAACAAACAAAAAATAAGTAAATAGGGGGCGTCTGGGTGGCTCAGTGGGTTAAAGCCTCTGCCTTCAGCTCAAGTGATGATCCCAGGGTCCTGGGATTGAGTCCCACATCGGCCTGTCTGCTCAGCAGGGAGCCTGCTTCCCCCCCCCCCCTCTCTCTCTCTGCCTGCCTCTCTGCCTACTTGTGATCTCTATCTGTCAAATAAATAAATAAAATATTTTTAAAAATATTAAAATAAATAGGGGCACCTGGGTGGCTCAGTGGGTTGAAGCCTCTGCCTTCAGCTCAGGTCATGATCCCAGAATCCTGGGGTCTAGCCCCGCATTGGGCTCCCTGCTCCGAGGGGAGCCTGCTTCCTCCTCTCTCTCTGCCTGCCTCTCTGCCTACTTGTCATCTCTGTCTGTCAAATAAATAAATAAAATCTTTAAAAAAATAAAATAAAATAAATAAGTCCATCTGTGGCATCAATAAGTGGTGACTGACAGCATGGATTTTCCAACATACCCACCAGTTTCTTTTCACACAGAGACCAAAGTCAACGCAGGAACTATTGGAGAATCCCAGTTACTAATAAGTATCTGAATGGCGCCTGGGTGCTCAGTTGGTTAAGCATCCAGCTCTTGATTTCGGCTCAGGTCATGATCTCAGGTCCCTGAGTAGGCTTCCCCACTTAGCAGGGAATCTGCTTGTCTTCTCCCTCTCCATTTGCCCCCTCCCCCTGCTCACATGCACATGGTTTCTCTCTCTCTCTCTCTCTCACATAAATAAATCTTACAAAAAATAAATCTGAAGCTTTGATGTAATTTAGAAATACTTCACAAGAATTTTTTTGTCTGGGAATACCACGGGCTTGCTGACATGAGAATATTGCCTGGATTTTCATTATGTATTAGTTTTGAAGTAAACCTGCGTTTTTAATTTTGTATTTCTAGCACAGATTTGCGTTCCAACTATCTTCTTAATACTACAATTGCTGGTGTGGAAGAGGCAGATCTTGTCCTTCTGGTTGGTACAAATCCACGTTTTGAGGCACCACTGTTTAATGCTAGAATTCGAAAGAGGTTAGTAGTAATATCCAGGGTTTTAAAAATGTTTATATAATGGTTTATTTTAAGTCTGAAAAATGACAGTTTTGGCTAATTCCTAATAGTGTTAGTGGGAATGAGACTCCAAAAGATAATTGGAGTGCAGGGTCTAACAGGTCCACTCCCTCCCTCCCCACCTGCCAATCTTTATACTTTGTCCTCTTATTTTGAAATAACTCAAGATGCACCAATTTTTCCATCATTTCTTCTGTAATGATTTTTTTTTCCTGTTCAGGATTCAGTCTCAAGTCATATACTGCGGTTAGTGTCATGACTCCTCAGTTTTCTTTTTTGACATTTTTTTGAAGAGTAAGGGCAGTTGTTTTGTAGAATACATCCATCTTTTCATATCTTAGACACTTAGGAACAGGCTGGTATAATTTATTGTCTATACTGTGACACTGTTGAGAGTGAGAAGGGGAATTGTTAATGCTGCAGGATGCAGATGAAAACCAGCACTGTCTCAAACAGAATATATGGTCACCATGTTTATAACTAGTTTTAGAAGAGCTGATTCCTTACTTCCCTGGCAAAGAGAATAAATTTGAATGATGTAGTTTATTTTCATTAACTATATTTAAATCACCTTAGTGGATAATTAGGAGATAATTGACTCTGCTATGTAAAATAAAAATTACACATCATTTATTCTAAAATTAAAGTTTTTGGGATGCCTGGGTGGCTCAGTTGGTTAAGCGGCTGCCTTTGGCTCAGGTCATGATCCTAGCATCCTGGGATCGAGTCCCACATCGGGCTCCTTGCTCGGCAGGGAGCCTGCTTCTCCCTCTGCCTCTCCCTGCCACTCTCTCTGCCTGAGCTCTCTCTCTCTCTAATAAATAAATAAAAATCTTTAAAAAAAAAAAAGATTAAAAAAATAAATAAAATTAAAGTTTTTGTAGCTTGCTTAGGGTTGACATTCTTACACAGCAAATTAATTCACTGACTTACCTTGTTGTGTGTTTTTATAACACTTATTTTGAAAGGTACACAATAAATTACATATGTGAAGGCCAAATGTTCTGTAACTGCTTTGTGCTTTAGCATTTGTAACATAAATAGATGTAGCCCCTAGCATTGATAAGATGTGGCTATGCTAATTTAGTAATTTAACTCTAAAATCTTTGTTTTTTTTTTATTTCAGCTGGCTTCACAATGACTTAAAAGTGGCCCTTATTGGCAGCCCAGTGGATCTCACTTACAGATATGACCATCTGGGTGATTCTCCCAAAGTTCTTCAAGACATTGCTTTCGGTAGCCATCCATTCAGCCAGGTGCTCTCAAGTTATATGTATCTACTTTTGTTGATTTTTAAGTATTATTTATTTTTTAATTTTTTAAAAAGATTTCATTTATTTATTTGACAGAGAGAGATCACAGGTAGGCAGAGAGAGAGGAGGAGGAGGAAGCAGGCTCCCTGCCAAGCAGAGAGCCCGATGCAGGACTTGATCCCAGGACCCTGAGATCATGACCTGAGCCAAAGGCAGAGGCTTAACCCACTGAGCCCCCCAGGCGCCCCTAAGTATTACTATTTTTAAGAGTTACTGGTTTTGTTATAATAATACATGATTACTGTTAAAAATTATACCACTATAGAGAAGAAAAATGGTGGGAGGCGCCTGGGTGACTTGGTTGAGCATCTGCCTTCAGCTCAGGTCATGATCCCAGGGTCCTGGGATCGAGTCCTATGCCGGGCTCCCTGCTCAGCCGAGATTCTGCTTCTCCCTCGGCTCATCCTCCCACTCATTCTCTTAATCTCTCTCTCTCTCAAATACATAAATAAAAGAAAAATGGAAAAAAGTAGAACATTACCCAGGTTCCACCAACCCAAACAAGAATTTATTTTTTACTTTACTAAAGATTTTATTTATTTGACAGAGTATGTGTACAAGCAGGGGGAGGGGCATGCAGAGAGAGGGAGAAGCAGGCTCCCTGCAGAGCGGGGACCTCAATGCAAGGCTCAATCCCAGGACCCTGGGATCATGACCTGAGCTGAAGGCAGAAGCTTAACCAACTGAATCACCCAGGTGCCCCCAAACAAATATTGATGAAACATCATAATCATTTCTCTGTTCATATGTAGAGCAAAATGGATGAATAAATAGGCAGACAAAAATGAGATCTTATTATATGTGCTATTTTTATGTACCAGAATTTATTTTACTTGAAATTATCAGAGAAGAAATTGATAAAAGGGGTGCCTTGATGGCTCAATCCCTTAAGTGTCCGACTCTTAATCTTGCTTAGCTCAGGTTGTCATTTCCAGGTCGTGAGTTCAAGCCCTTCCAAACTAAAGTGAAACTGAAGGAATATGAAGTTAAAGGAAATCTTTCTTTACTACAAGAGTTATTCTTAAATTTCACCAGTCCTGGGACGCCTGGGTGGCTTAGTGGGCTAAAGCCTCTGCCTTCGGCTCAGGTCATGATCCCAGGGTCCTGGGATGGAGCCCCACATCGGGCTCTCTGCACAGCAGGGAGCCTGCTTCCCCCCCTCTCTGCCTGCCTCTCTGCCTACTTGTGATCTCTGTCTGTCAAATAAATAAAGTCTTAAAAAAAATTTTTTTTCACCAGTCCTTTTAATGATGTTTTCATTACTGAGGACTTTATTTACATTCACTTCATTGTTGTCTGGTATTTATAGGTTTTTATTTACTTTTCCAAGAGGGGCTCATAACTACACTGTTCCTTAAGTTCTTGCTTGCTTAAGAATACCTGTTTTATTCCTGAAGAGAGCCTTGGCAGAATACAAAGTTATAGGACGACACTTTTTTCCTCTCTGAACTTTATAGACAAAGCCTGATGGCAGTCCTATTTTCTCCCAACCCTGTCCTGATTTTTTTTTATTATTATCTAGATACTTTTTTTTTTAATTTTTTTTTTTAAGATTTTATTTATTTATATGACAGAGAGAGATCACACATAGACAGAGAGGCAGGAAGAGAGAGAGGAGGAAGCAGGCTCCCTGCTGAGCAGAGAGCCCGATGCGGGACTAGATCCCAGGACCCTGAAATCATGACCTGAGCCGAAGGCAGAGGCTTAACCCACGGAGCCACCCAGGCGCCCCTCTAGATACTTTTTTTGAACCTTTATACTAGCTTCTTTATCTTTGAAATTTAATACCTTCAGAATATGTCTTAACAGTGGTGGTTCTCTGTCACTTTTTTATGGGACATGGTGCACCTTTCATTGTGAAAATTCAGGGCTCTTTTTATTTTAGTATTTGTGCCTGTGTGGTGGAATGCTGATTATTTAAAAAATGTAAGAGGTTTCTGTTTTTCATGTAACAGTTCTGGAGGGTAGGCAGTTTGATAAATACCCAAGGATGTCATCAAGAAAGGATATTCCTTACTGCTTTAACTCCCTCAGTGTCTTTGCTCCCGTGTGCTTGAATGAGCTTCAAGTTGGTGTGGCCTTAGGTGTAATCATGTGGTACAAAATAGCTAAGCCCAGTTCCTTTGTTTTGAATAGGAAAAAACATTTTCATTGTAGTGATCAGAAATAGAAAAAAAAAAAACTTATTGAAAAGTATTCTTCTTTTCTAATTCCCATCTCCATGCCCCAGAAAATGATCAGTGTTTTTCGGAAGTTTTTTTTCTATACAAGATTTAAATGTATTTTCTTTTCTTTTTTTTTTTAAATATTTAATTTATTTATTTGACAGGCAGAGAGGCAGGCAGAGAGAGAGAGGTGGAAGCAGGCTCCCTGTTGAGCAGAGAGCCCGATGTGGAGTTCAATCCCAGGACTCTGGGATCATGACCTGAGCTGAAGGTAGATGATTTAACCCACTGAGCCACCCAGGCACCCCTAAATGTATTTTCAGTTAGTAAGTGGTGGTCTCTTCATTAAGAACTCCTAACAAGTGGCACCTAGGTGGCCATGTTGGTTAATCATCTGCCTTTGGCTCGGGTCATGATCCCAGAGTCCTGGGATTGAGCCCTGCATCGGGCTCCCTGCTCAGTGGAGTGCCTGCTTCTCCCTCTCCCTCTGCCTTTCCCCCTGCTTGTGCTCGCTCGCTCTCTCTTTTTTTCTCTCTCTGTGTCAAATAAATAAACAAAATGTTTTATAAAGAAAGAAAGAAAACCATTTTTCTGAACTCTTCACATTTTCTTAGGAAATTCCCTAGGAAGATGTTTACTTTCCTCTGTAGTGTGTAGGCATAACTCTCAGGTGGATTCTTTGATTTAGGCCAGTTATTTATTGAAGAATGATGCAGAGGGTGGTTAAGAGAGTGAGCTCTGCACTCTTCCTCTTTACTTTTAATTTTTCCATCCTCCACTACATATGTAATTTCCTTTGATTTTGGGATGTACTCCCCTCTGGTTTGGGCACTCAGGAAGTTACTGTGATTTAAAGCAGGCCCCTTAAAGTTTTAGGTATTCTCTGTTGTAATGCTAGTGTTCATTGCTTTCCCTACCTGTTCCTCCTTGTCTAGAGCATGGTGAGTAGATAGAAGACTATAGACATGATAGTTGAATGTGGCTTTTTCTGTTAGAAAGTACCAACTCAATCTCTGTAGGGACATTGCTCAGTTTTTGAGGAATATACCCATAATCATTCTGACCAAAGGATATTTGGGAAAGGCTTTCATTCCCAGTACTTACTTTTAGAAAATCTATTTTATCTGATAACTCATTTAGCCATTTCATAGTAGCATTGGCGAGGTGTTTTTTTAAGTTAAATCTGGTTGTATATATGTCTATATGTTGACTCTTAAAAATCAAAGATATCCTCATTAAAACTAAAGCTTGGGACAACATATTGTAGATGCAAATTAAAAAAAAATTTTTAATTGAAGTTCTTTTTTTAAATAGGTATTACATGAAGCTAAAAAACCAATGGTGGTTTTAGGCAGTTCTGCACTCCAGAGAAATGATGGCGCAGCAATTCTTGCAGCTGTTTCCAACATTGCTCAAAAGATTCGGATGAGTAGTGGTGTTTCTGGTGATTGGAAAGTTATGAATATCCTTCATAGGTATGTTGAGTAATTGTTCTATATACTGTAAGATTCAAGTAATTTTGTGTACATGTGTTACTGTTATATTGTCACATTTAGATATACAAATAGCTTAATATTTAGCAATGTCTGAGTAGTGAATGTGAGAGATACCTTTATTTTCTGTGTGAGAAGAATCGAAGATGATAATATTTAAAATATTGGGGGGGCGGGCTAGATGGCTCAGTGGGTTACAGCCTCTGCCTTCGGCTCGGGTCATGATCCCAGGGTCGTGGGATTGAGCCCCACATCGGGCTCTCTGCTCAGCCTGCTTCCCTTCCTCTCTCTCTGTCTGCCTCTCTGCTTGCTTGTGATCTCTGTCTGTCAAATAAATAAATAAAATCTTAAAAAAATATATATTTGAGGGGTGCCTGGGTGGCTCAATTGGTTAAGTGTCTGCCTTCAGCTTAGGTCATGATCCCAGGGTTCTGGGATAGAGCCTGTGTCCGGCTCCCTGCTCAGCAGGGAATCAGCTCCTTCCTCTGCCTTTCCCCCTGCTCATGTTCTCTCCCCTTCTCTCAAATAAATAAATAAAATCTTAAAAAAATAAAATAAAATATTTGAAATAGTGCTGAGAAAATCTTGAAAATCTGTATTGTATTAGTATACCTTCGTTCAAAAATTACACCAAGGCCTCTGACTGAATGAAAAAAATATAGCCAACATGAGAATTCAATGTAAGGAAAGTTTTTTTCTGACCATATTAATAATGCAATTTGGAGCACCTGGGTGGCTCAGTTGGTTAAACGCCTGTCTTTTGATTTTGGCTCAGGTCAGTGATCTTAGGGGTCATGAGACTGAACCCCACTTGTGCTACATGCTGGGTGTGGAGCCTGCTTGAGCTCTTTCTCCTCTCCTTCTACCCTTCCCACCAACCCCTGCGTATACTTTTCTTAAAAAAAATATATATATAGGGGCGCCTGGGTGGCTCAGTGGGTTAAAGCCTCTGCCTTCAGCTCAGGTCATGATTCCTGGGTCCTGGGATCGAGTCCCACATCAGGCTCTCTGCTCAGCAGGGAGCCTGCTTCCTCCTCTCTCTCTCTCTCTCTCTCTATCTCTCTCTGCCTGCCTCTCTGCCAACTTGTGATCTCTGTCAAATAAATAAATAAATAAATAAATAAAATATATATATATAAGGGCGCCTGGGTGGCTCAGTGGGTTAAAGCCGCTGCCTTTGGCTCGGGTCATGATCCCAGGATCCTGGGATCGAGCCCTGCATCGAGCTCTCTGCTCTATGGAAAGCCTGCTTCCTCCTCTCTCTGCCTCTCTGCCTACTTGTGATCTCTGTCTATCAAATAAATAAAATCCTTAAATATATATATATATATATATATACACACACACATATATGTAAAACAATACACATTTATATTAAGAAGTTGGAAAGAGAAGAAAATATGAAAATGGAAATTATTCTTCTACAAATTACAGATAATTACTGTTGCTACTTCCTTCTGGTTCTCTTTTTCCTCTGTAAATTTTTTTTTAGTTATATAGTTGAAATCATACTGTGTAAACAGTTTTCTATCCTGTTTTTATCAATTTTCATTACCAGATGAAATTTCTTCTTGTAATTAGAAATTTCTTATAAATATAAACTTCAATGGCATTTTAGTATCATGAATATGTACAGCTTTTTAGTCATTTCATTCTTGTTAACATGTAAATTGATACCAGTCTGTAAAGTATAAGTAATGCAATGATACACAGATATTTAATGAACTTTAGATTATTTTCTTACAGTGGCTTTCTAAAAGTAGAGCTCTTTTTTTTTTTTAATGATTTTATTTATTTATTTGTCAGAGGGAGAGAGCGGGAGCGAGCACAGGCAGACAGAGTGGCAGGCAGAGGCAGAGGGAGAAGCAGGCTCCCTGTCGGGCAAGGACACCGATGTGGGACTCAATCCCGGGATGCTGGGGATCATGACCTGAGCCGAAGGCAGCCACTTAACCAACTAAGCCACCCAGGCGTCCCTAAAAGTATAGCTCTTAAGGTAAACAGGATAAAACATTTCTGAGGCTCTTAGTGCGTATTTCCGACTTGTTTTAGA
>ML103468.1:123465-139851 GCA_003697995.1 Taxidea taxus jeffersonii
GCTCAGTGGTTTAAAGCCTCTACCTTCAGCTCAGGTCATGATCCCAGGGTCCTGGGATCAAGCCCCGAGTTGGGCTCTCTGCTCAGCAGGGAGCCTGCTTCCCTTCCTCTCTCTCTGCCTGCCTCTCTGCCTACTTATGATCTGTCAAATAAATAAATAAAATCTTTAAAAAAAAAAAAGAAAGAAATGTAACAGGGATGCTTGGGTGGCTCAGTCAGTTAAGCATCTGCCTTCAGCTTGGGTCATGATCCTCGGGTCCTGGGATTGAGTACTCCATCAGGCTCCCTGCTCAGTGGGGAGCCGGTTTCTCCCTCTTCCTGCTGCTCCCTGCTTGTTTCTCTTTCTCTATCTCTCTAACAAATAAATTCTTTAAAATTTTTTTTTTATTTTCTATTTTTTATTAACACAGAATGTATTATTAGCCCCAGGGGTACAAGTCTGTGAATCGTCAGGCTTGCACACTTCACAGCACTCAACCATAGCATATACCCTCTCCAATGCCCATAACCCCATAACAAATAAAATCTTTAAAAAAAAGAAATGTTGTAACAATTTTACCTTAGTAATGAGTTTTCCCATTCCCCATAATCCTTTCTACCTTAAGGATTATTTTTAAGGGGGTGCCCAGGTAGTTCAGTCGTTTAAGCATCTGCCTTCAGCTCAGGTTATGATCCCAGAGTCCTGGGATCAAGCCCCACATTAGGCTCCCTGCTCAGTAGGGAGTTTGTTTCTCCCTCTCCCTCTGCCTCTTTCCCCACCTCTCTCTCTCAAATAAATAAATAAATTCTTTTTAAAAAAGTGTTATTTTTCAGATTTAAGGATTGAGGCTAAGTACTTTTAAATATGATAGGCAAATTTTTTTAATTTACAAGTATTTGAATACTTTTTTTAAAAAAGATTTTATTTATTTATTTGACAGAGACAGTGAGAGAGGGAACATAAACAGGGAAGTGGGAGAGGGAGAAGCAGGCCTCCTGATGAGCAGGGAGCCTGATGGAGGCTCCATCCCAGACCTGAGCCAAAGGCAGATGCTTAACGACTGAGCCACCCAGGTACCCCTGAATACATTTTTTTTTTAAGATTTTATTTGTTTGAGAGAGAAAGAGGACAAGTAGGGGCAGGGGCAGAGGAAGAAGCAAACTCCCCACTGAGCTGGGAGCCTGATGCAGGACTTGGTCCCAGAACCCTGGGGTCATGACCTGAGCCAAAGGCAGACACTTAACCACTAAGCCACCCAGATGCCCTTGAATAAATTCTTAAACATTAATTTCAGTTTCGGTGTTCTGTTTCTCTTTGATTGGTTTAATTTGGCCCTGTAGATAGTTATATAAAACATTTTTTAAAACTTTATATTTTGGGGGCACCTGGGTGGCTCAGTGGGTTAAAACCTCTGCCTTCAGCCGGGTCATGATCCCAGTGTCCTGGGATCAAGCCCCGCATCAGGCTCTCTGCTCGGCGGGGTGCCTGCTTCCTCCTCTCTCTCTGCCTGCCTCTCTGCCTACTTGTGATCTCGATCTCTCTCTCTCTGTCAAATAAATAAATAAATAAACACAATCTTTTAAAAAAAGGCTTTATATTTTTTAGGTAGAGTTTATTTGCATTCATCACCTCTGGATCCTTTCTAGCCACAATTTTTATGTATTTTTAGTTCACTTTTCCATCTGTGTCTTTATTTATACAGTTTTGTTTTTCTGAATGGGTACCAAAATTAGTAACTTTTTAAAAATTCCCAATTGTCTAATATTTCTGATTCCTTCTCACAAATGACTACTTGGGTAGGTACAAAGATGACAGTCTTTTTTCCTTTAATACTAAGTATTTTTCATTTAATTTCATTTAAGTATATTTCATTTAATTTCTTTTTAAAGATTTTATTTGTTTATTTGACAGAGACAAAGAGAGAGAACACAAGAACAGGAATGGGGGAGGGAGAAGCAGGCTTCCCGCTGAGCGGAGAGCCCGATTCGGGGCTCAATCCCAGGACCCTGAGATCATGACCTGAGCCGAAGGCAGACACTTAACGACTAAGCTACCCAAGTGCCCCATTTTCATTCGATATTTTAGAGAGGATCTAATGTATTCTCAGTTTGTCACCGAGGATGACCTGACTTTGTATGTGTATCAGTGTCTGTCTGCTCACCCTTTGGGTTCTTATTTTTGGTGTTAAAATTCAAAATTCTGTCAGATTTTAAGTAGGTGACACTCAGATGTCATTACTTTTGCCTGGGAATATCAAAGATACTCTCTATTATCAAATTGAAATGTTCTGATTTTTTTTTCTTTTAAGCTCAGAAAAGGTTATTGCTTTGCTTCTACTTAGTTCTTTGCTCTCGTGCAGAAACTTGTTTTGTTATGCATTGATAAGCCTCCAGACTTTTGGCTCTTCTCTCATAATTTTTCTCATATCCTTTTTCTCTGGGTTTAGTGAAAATTTCTTAAATTATGTTCATCATTTTGTGAGTTTTCATTCTGGAGAGCATGATGACATTGTTAGAATTTTTAATTTATTAGCCTTGTTTGCCATTTCATTCTTATAAGATTTCTTTTTTATGAAAGTTCATTTTAGTTTATTAGGACTTTTTTTTTTTAAAGATTTTATTTATTCATTACTTGAGAGAGAGAGAGGGTGCGTGAGCAGGGGGAGAAGCAGAGGGAGAGTGATAAGCAGACTCCGAGCTGAGAGCGTAGCCTGACATGGGGCTCGATCCCACAAACCTGAGATCATGATCTGAGACGAAACCAATAGTCATGACACTCAATGAACTGAGCCACCCAGGTGCCCCAGAACATACCTTTTATTGTAAAGGCGAACTTAAGCATACTCAGTTTTCTAGGATGAGGTGGACTGTGTTATAAGTTAATGTGAGTCTCTGCATAGATCTTTGAGAGAGATATGTCAAGACTTAAACTGAGGCAGGGCGCCTGGGTGGCTCAGTGGGTTAAAGCCTCTGCTTTCGGCTCAGGTCATGATCTCAGGGTCCTGGGATCGAGCCCCGAATCGGGCTCTCTGCTCAGCGGAAAGCCTGCTTCCTCCTCTCTCTCTGCCTGCCTCTCTGCCTGCTTGTGACCCCTCTCTCTCTGTCAAATAAATAAATAAAATCTTCAAAAAAAAAAAAAAGAATATTTTTAAAAAAAGACTTAAACTGAGGGAAATTAAGGGAAAAAACCACTGGGGGCAGAGGAATTTGTTTTAAAATTGGGAAGTATGAGTCCTCCAGTTTTGTTCACTGTTAAATGATAGGTTTGGCTATTCTGGGTCCTTCGCATTCCATATGAATTTTAGGATCAGCTTGTCCATTTCTGTAAAGTATTCATCTGTGATTTTTAATGGGATCATACTGAATTTGTAAGCTCAGTTGGGGAGTATTGCCATCTTAACAGTATTAAGTCCTCTAATCCATTAACTTGGGATGTCTTTCCATTTAGTAAGTTCTTTAATTTCTTTCAAAGTTGTTTCATAGTTTTCATTATATAAATCTTACATCGTTACTTTTTTTTAAAAGCATTTTATGCTTTTGATGTTATCCACAGTTCGACAGAGTAACAGCATCTAGTAGGAGTTGGTTTGACCTGCTCTTTTCTGCTAACAAATAGGTAAAACACCAACTTGCTTTATATACAGTAGGTCCTCAGAATGGCTATTTCTAGAAAATTAGCAATAGCGAAATGCACCAGACTCACAGTTCAGAGTATAGTTATTCCAGACCCCCCCTTTTTTTTTTTTTAAAGATTTTATTTATTTATTTGTCCAAGAGAGCGAGCACAGGCAGACAGAGAGGCAGGCAGAGGCAGAGGGAGAAGCAGGCTCCCTGCCGAGCAAGGAGCCCGATGCGGGACTCGATCCCAGGATGCTGGGATCATGACCTGAGCCGAAGGCAGCTGCTCAACCAACTGAGCCACTCAGGCATCCCCAGACCCCTTTTTTATTTTTATTTTTCTTAAGATTTTACTTATTTATTTGAGAGAGAGAGGGAGCATGAGCGGATTGAAGGGCAGAGGGAGAAGCAGACACCCCACTGAGCAGGGAGCCTGATGCAGGGCTCAATTCCAGGACACCGGGATCAAGACCTGAGTCAAAGACGCTTAACTGAATGAGCCACCAGGCGCCTCCAGACCTCTTTTTAAAGGATTATTTTCTACTTAATCAATTTAGGACAATTTCAGTTGGCATAATGTTTCCAGAATTATTCCATTAACCATTATCTTATGAAGTGAGGTACCTGAGTGGCTTAGTTGGTTAAGCATCTGACTCTTGATTTTGGCTCAAGTCATAATGTCATGGTCATGAGATTGAGCCCTGCATCAGGCTCTATGCTCAGCATGCAGCCTGCTTAGGATTCTCTCTCACCCTGTCCCTTTGCCCCTCCCCCCCAAATAATAAATAACAAATAAATAAGTAAATATTTCATGAGGACAGTGTTCTGAGCATCTTGTTTCTTTGTTTCCCACTCTTAAAACTAAAATATTGCTGTTTCTGGTTTTGACATCTTTTTTTTTTTTTAAGATTTTATTTTATTTATTTTTTTGACAGAGAGAGATCACAGGTAGGTAGAGAGGCAGGCAGAGAGGCAGGGAGGAGCCACCCAGGTGCCCCCTGACATCTATTTTAAAATGGGTTTAGAAGGTGAGGTAAGGTCTTTGTCAGCACTGAATAGAAAAGGGATTAAGTATCATTTCAAGAGTCACATTTGGGCACCTGGGTGGCTCAGTGGGTTAAGCCTTTGCCTTCAGCTTAGGTCATGATCCCAGGGTCCTGGGATGGAGCCCCACATGGGGCTCTCCGCTCAGCGGGGGGCCTGCTTCTTCCTCTCTCTCTTCCTGCCTCTCTGCCTACTTGTGATTTCTCTCTCTGTCAGATAAATAAATAAAAATAAGTAAATAAATAGAGTCACATTTAATTTTTTTATAATGATAACACTGCAAGTATGCTAAAAATCTGTAATTGTTTTTACAGGATTGCAAGCCAGGTAGCTGCTTTGGACCTTGGCTATAAACCTGGGGTGGAAGCAATTCGAAAGAACCCTCCCAAAGTGCTCTTTCTCCTGGGAGCAGATGGAGGTTGTATCACTCGACAGGATTTGCCAAAGGATTGCTTCATTATTTATCAAGGTAAGTAGCATCTGTGACACCAGAAACAGAAAAGAATCCTACATTGTGTAGATTAGAAACTGTACAGCAATACATTTAGTCAAATGAATATTTTCCGTTCAGGAGTTACAGACACACACACACACACCCTTAGTATTTTTTAAACTAAATCATAGGTTTTATTAGTTATATAGCTGATACTGCTGTTAAGAATTTACCTGGTTGGGGCACATGCGTAGCTCAGTTTAAGCATCTGCCTTCATGGCTCATGTCATGATTCCAGAGTCCTGGGATCTAGCTCCACATCGGGCTCCCTACTCAGGAGGGAGCCTGTTTCTCCCTCTCCCTCTGCCCCCCCCACCAAACACGTGGGGACTCTCAAATAAATAAATAAATAAAATCTAAGGGGAAAAAAAGAATGATTACCTGATGATATTTAATAACAAAGAATTAGAAGAAACCTAAATGCTTCAGTAATAGCAATGGTTAAATTATGATTTATTCATAGAGTTTAATGTTATGTAACATTAAAATTCGACTTTTCAAAGAATATTTGGCATTATTATATAATCAGAGGAAAGCACTTTTATATAAACAGTAGAAAGTTTTAAAATATGAATTCGAGGCCCTGGGTGGCTCAGTGGGTTAAAGCCTCTGCCTGTGGCTCAGGTCTTGATCCCAGGGTCCTGGGATTGAGCCCCACATTAGGCTCTCTGCTCAGCAGGGAGCCTGCTTCCCTTCCTCTCTCTCTCTGCCTGCATCTGTCTACCTGTGATCTCTGTCAAATAAATAAATAAAATCTAAAAAAAAATAAAATCGTTAATGCTGAGTTATAGGACATTTAATGAAATATATTTGATAGGGGCGCCTGGATGGCTCAGTGGGTTAAAGCCTCTGCCTTCGGCTCAGGTCATGATCCCAGGGTTCTGGGATCAAGCCCCACATCGGGCTCTCTCCTCAGCGGAGAGCCTGATTCTCCCTCTTTCTCTGCCTACTTGTGATCTCTGCCTGTCAAATAGATAAAAAATAAAATTAAAAGAAAAATATATTTGATAGTACTTTTCCAGGTTTTTTTGTGTTTGACTCATTTTCTTGAACTCTCACTCATTGTAAATAATATCAAGTTTTCTTAGAATAAATGGGGTCCAGAATATTCCTGGATATTTTACAGAGAAAAGTATTACATAACTCTCCACTTCATTTTACACAAACACCATAAATTTGTAATAGGCTTTTTATTGCCATGGCACATAAAGAACATTATATAATGTTTTGTATCTTTTGTGTGATAAAGTTAAAGCAAAATGCATAATTTGCATCCGGTTCCTAGTCCTATCCAGAAATAATCATTGATGATGGCTTTCGAAATGTAAGCTTCATACATTTTTCTGTTAAATATGAAAATATATACAGGGGCACCTGCGTGGCTCAGTGGGTTAAAGCCTCTGCCTTCAGCTCAGGTCATGATCCTGGGGTCCTGGGATCGAGCCCTGCATCGGGCTCTCTGCTAAGCAGGGAGCCTGCTTCCTCCTCTCTCTCTTTCTTCCTGCCTTTCTGCCTACTTGTGATCTCTGCTGTCAAATAAATAAATAAAATCTTTAAAAAAAAAGTATACAAAGGAGATTAGACTTCATATATTCTATAACTTTCTTTCATCCAACTCAAGGTTTTCTTTTCCTTCTAACAGTTTTGTTAAACTATTAAAACTTTCATTATACTATTTCAGCCTTTCATTATACTGTTTATAATATCCTATTTATGTTCTTTTTAGTATTACCACTATCATTCCTGTTCTACAATTTTTGTTCCTCCACCATTTCAGTCTACTTTACTGAATTTCTTTAACATACATCTGAGCATTTCCACTTTGTAATCAGCAAGAGAAATAATAACACCTAGTTGCCCATGATACATGTTTGAATGATATTATACATATTTCTGTATTTACAAAAAATAATCTGGGGGGCGTCTGGGTGGCTCAGTCATTAAGAGTCTGCCTTCAGCTTGAGTCATGATCCAAGGGTCCTGGGATGGAGCCCAAGCCCTGCATTGGGCTCCCTGCTCAGCAGGGAGCCTGCTACTCCCTTTCCCACTTCGCCTGCTTGTGTTCCTTCTCTCACTGTGTCTCTCTCTGTTAAAAAAAAAAAAAGAAAAGAAAAGAAAAAAATCTGAAGATAGCAAATGCTAATTTTCTTTGGGAAGGAAGTCGAATTATGGGCAAGGTGGGCTTTTTATTACAAAATTTTTTTATGTTCTGTATGTTCTAATTTTGTAAACACTTTTGTAATTCTTTTTTTTTTTTTTTTTGACAGAGAGGGAGGGAACACAGGCAAGGGGAGTGGCAAAGGGAGAAGCTCCCTGCTCAGCAGGGAGCCTGATGCGGGACTCGATCCCAGGACCCTGGGATCATGACCTGAGCCAAAGGAAGACACTTGACGCCTGAGCCACCCCAACACTTTTGTAATTCTTAATGGGATTTAGAAAGGATATCTTATGTTCATGTATGAAACCTAATGACTTTTTTGCTAAAACGTGGTTTGCCATTTTCCATCTTTTTTCAGGACATCATGGTGACGTCGGCGCTCCAATAGCTGATGTCATTCTCCCAGGCGCTGCTTACACAGAGAAGTCTGCCACTTATGTCAATACGGAGGGCCGAGCCCAGCAGACTAAAGTAGCAGTGACACCTCCTGGTTTGGCAAGAGAAGACTGGAAAATTCTAAGAGCCCTCTCTGAGGTATTTGTTCTTAGTGACGCTGCTCATGGGATGTTTGCCTTGTTAGCTTGTCAAAGTGATTTTCAGAGTCAAGGAGGATGCGAGTCTAATGTGCAGAGGTAATTTGAATAATCTCTTTAAGACAAATGTATTCAGAAAATGGGTGTTAGATATTGGTGGTTTTATTTTTGGCTTGTTTTTTTGCCTAAAAACACTTATTTTAACTCTTTTTATTATTAAAAAGGCATGAGATTTAAAATAATATACAGTTTATAAACTTTGTATATGATCACTATTGGGTTAGCAAAAGCATTCAGATTTAGCATAGCATTATCTCTACTCATTTATTTCATACTCAATTTAATTTCTAAAGAGAAATTACAGTTTCTTATGAATTAGAATTTTTGACAGTTGTGTTTTCCACTTAACCACTTAACGTACATGCAGATGGGTACCAATAGAACTTGCACTAGCACATTATTTCAGGATAGTAGCAGTTACATATGATTTGAATTTTTTTAAGTACTAAAGCTTTACGTCAATTCTGAGGACCTCATATTTATAGATTGCAGGTATGACTCTTCCATATGATACTCTGGATCAAATAAGGAGCAGATTGGAAGAAGTCTCTCCTAATCTTGTCCGCTATGATGATGTCGAAGGAGCCAATTACTTCCAGCAAGCAAATGAGCTCTCCAAGGTAAAAACTTGCCTGTGTTCAGTTTTCATACTAGCGTATCCTCCGATGTTAGTTTTCAGTTGTATTATTGACCTCTTAATCCTTTTTTTGCAGCTAGTGAACCAGCAACTTCTTGCTGATCCGCTTGTTCCACCTCAGCTAACAATAAAAGACTTCTACATGACAGGTATCATTTGTTAGCGCTAACTGCCAGATATCAAGGAGGGAGGGAATAGGATCACCTAATTTAGCATTATGATTCCAACCTGCTTATGAGAATATTTGATATTTTCTGTTTAATTTTTGAAAACTTTGGAACATCAGAAGTAATATAATTTATATTTTCTGATTTAACTCTAAATTTCTTTTGTTTCTGAAATGTAAACAGATTTTAAATATAAAATTTACTGTTGTGTATAAAGTTACATATAGCAATTTAGGGAGAATTTTTTTAAGTGACAGCTGTGAAGGTTTTTCTGAGAATTACAGTAGAAACAGCAAAACACTTAAATGTGAAGCATGTTAAAGAGTGCTTCTGATGGATATTGTTAGGGATGCTTTTAAGGAATGTGGACTTACTGAAACTTGTTTACTGAAGATCTTACATTTGATATAATGTGATATAACACTTGATATATAACATCCGTGTTTTGAGCTAGTTGACAGATGATTTTAAATAATATTCTATCTAAAAGCAGATAGTATATTTAAAATTTTTTAAGCTTATTAATCTAAGATTATTTTTGGTTTTTTTAGTTATGTTATAAAAGTTGTTTGTTGTAGAATACATACTAAGCCCAACAAGCAAAGAATAGTTACTATGATCCCACTATCCAGAAATAACTACTTTTATTTTCTTAACATTTTGTCATACAGGGATATATACGTATATTTAAAGAAAATACATGATTATTCATTTATTGGGGGGGAGGGGTTGACAGCTTCATTGAAATACCATTTACACACCATAAAATTCACTGAATTCAGTGGATTTTATTTTTTTGTTTTTTTTTTTTTAATTTTATTTGAGAGTGAGAAAGTGCATTCATGCACAACATTAGTAGGGAAAAAGGGCAGAAGCAGAGGGAGAACCACACTCCCTACTGAGCAGGGACCCCAACATGGAGCTAGATTCTAGGACCTGGGGATCATGACCTGACCCGACTGGGCCACCCCAGACACCCCTGGATTCAGTGGATTTTAGTACACATACTATTTTATAAACTTTCTTTCAGTAACAGTATTGTGTGCATATTTGTCCTATCTTTAGTACTTCTCTATAATAATTGTAATGGTTGCATACTGGCATATTGTATAGCTGTATATAATTATTTAATCATTCCTAGGAATACTTACTAAAACCATTTAGCTTAGAAGGGGCTTATTTTCTGGATTTGTTATTTTCACATTAGATACAGTTACATAGAATTTTACAGTCTTTTGTTGTTGTTCCTGAATGTGTGTAACAAAGTTATACTGTGTGCTATTTAAAAATTGTGCTATCAAAATGCACATTTTCTTAATATCTTTCAGACTCAATTAGCAGAGCCTCACAAACAATGGCCAAATGTGTCAAAGCTGTCACGGAGGGTGCCCAGGCGGTAGAGGAGCCATCCATATGCTGAAACTTCTGCTAGGAACCCCATTTTGTTACGAATAATTAATGGACAGTTATGTTGGAGTGATCTCCTACAGGTTTATCTCTTTAAAAAATAATCTGAATGATGTAATATTTAAGGTCGTACCTTGCTTATTTGAAAATGATGCTGCAATTATCAGTGAACTTTGAGGTTTCAAAGACATATGTATTGTGTGTAAACCTTGTTAAATTGTTTGATAAACAGTGTATACAGATGCTCTTTCACATAAAAGTATTGGCAGTCTTTGTGACACATAAAAAGAAAATTCTTAAAATATGAGTTTTTGTTTATTTTCATTGATATTTATGTTTGTAAAAATGGATGAAATAAGAGCTTCCATCAGAACCCAGTGGCTTCTAGTGCTCAAGGAGGGATTTGAGCATTCTGTCAAGCTGGGTAAATAGAAAAAAATATGTGTAACATAATCACACATCAGATATGTATCTCGGACAGCTATAACTAATAATAATCATAATAATGATAGGTAATGATTATTCAGCTTTTTCTATGTGCTAAGCACTCTGGTTGTACATGCATTATCTTGTTTTTTCCTTGCTACAACTCTGTGCGGTAGTGTTATCTCATTTTACAGATGAAGAAACTGAAGCCTGGAGATATTTGGTAGCTTGCCCAAGGTCACAGAAAAATAGTTAAGGACTCTAGTGTGGTTCTCTCTGACTCCAAAGCTCATTGTTCTTACCTGCTACACATAATTCCTTCCCATTAATACAGATTTTAGGTTGTTATTTCTAAGAATTAGCACTGCGAAGGTTAATGGATAGTGCATCTTCCTGTTTTCTCTTGACTCTATTTATATGTCATGGTGATTTATGTGAAATTTTTCTTTGTGTAAGAGATTATCACACACGCACCACTGGAGTGATGGAGTTAAGGGATATAATTTAGGTCTTTGTTGATGTTCCATATTCGTTATATTAACCATCTGCAGTTTTATATCAACTAAATTACTCCAATAATAGAAGACAAAACTAACAGCTTTTATAATTTTCAATTGTCAAAACAAAATGGAGGTAAAATTTTATAATTAATCAGGAGATAATTTAAAGCCATATTAAATGTTTTTCAAAATCTATGGTCAGAATCCTAATCCTTTTGTTCTATAACCCTTATTCCTGCTTTCCCTAAAGACTTAGCCCAATTATAGGATGTGATATTCCTGATACAATAAGATTTTTCAAAGAGTAGAATGTCTTTGATGCTTTATCTTCAAAAAGATAAATTGTACAGAATGTCACCTGTAAATTTTTTCCAAACTATTTATTTTTTCATTAGAGATACATTAATGAAGTATATTTTGCTTAAAGTAATTAAAATTCTAAGTTGTCTGAAACTGTACAAATTCTTTCTGAAAGTCTTTGATTTCAGTACAAACTTTTTGTCCCCCTCTACTTTCTTTACCCCTTAGCACTGTAGCTGACCTTGAAGGGCCATATGCTGCCAGTTTTGTATTCTTCACAGTAATTTTCAGTGAATGTGTATAGACTTCATAGGCCTGTTGGTGAGGGAATATTGTGTTCAAATGAAGAAAAGTGATTATATGACCAGGATGGTTCAGAATCCTTGGGCTGCCATCTAGGCAACATGTGTTGAACTTGTAATTCTATAAAGAATACCTTGTCTGGGGTAAGTAGTGCTCAGTAAAATTGGCTGGTTTTTACATAAAATAAACATGAAAGTCTGTCTAATGGGGCACTTATTAATCCTGTAAAACTAAATATTAAGGTTATTGTGAATATAAACATTAAAGGTGGTTGCTAGGGGAAAAAAGGGCTTTCTGAAGAAGAGCCCCCAAATAGAAGAAAAATACATAAAGATGAGAATAACCTGGCTGATAGAATTATGATTCTAAGTAATGAAACAATGAGAAAGTTACAGAAGCTCAAGGGCCAGGTTCCTCTGGGAGAAGAAGGCAGTGTGGAAATACCCTCTCATTTAAAGTGGACCTAAATATGTATCACTAAAGCTTTAAGTATGTTATGTCTAATTTTCACAAAAAACCTGCAAACAATAGGTATTGAGACCTAAGAAATACCAGATAATTTGCCTAAAGCTGCAGAGCTAGAGACAAAGGCAAGGGAGTTTAATTAGAGATATTTTATTGTCCCATGTTGCCTCAAATATAAACCTCTCGGACAACTATGAAAATTGAGTAGATGTGCAAGAAAGATATTAAAGCCTAAGCTCTATACAAAATGCTTCCCAATTTTATTATGAATTGTATTATAATAAATACATTAATAAAAAGTATGATGCCCTCTTAGTAATACCCAGTATACAGCCATTTGTTATTGTTTATTGCTGAGTTATTTAAACACCACTTCTTGCCAGTTCAGAACTTTGGAAAGGTTACTAAGAAAAATTTGAAGATTATTTCTTCATTTGTAAAATGGGGATTAAAAAAAAATAGAATAATTGTATTTACCTCTACCTCATACTGTTGTTATGAGGATTAGGTCAGAAAACCTATGAAACTCTTAGCTTACTTCCTTATATAGTACATGTTCAATGTGCTCAATAATAAAACCATCATTATAGGGAAATGTGTGTATTCAAAATTTTTCTAACAGTTTCAGGGGGTTGCAGGTAACCATCCATGGGAGTTTTGTTACCGTTTTTTAAACTAAGTTCTGTACCCACCATGGGGCTCAAACTCAGAAGAGATCAACAATCACTCTACTGACTGAACCAGGCAGGCATCCCCCAAAAACTCCCAAGGGAGTTCTTGATCCTAAAATTAAAAGTCCCCATTCTAAATGAATGAAGTGAAAAATTCAAACTATGGTTGTGAGGGAAAGTCATGCCTAATAAACCCTCCAGCTTTTATTTTTATAAATAAAATGAAATGCATTCCTTTCTTAAGGCTCCAAGGAGTTAATGACTTATTCAAGGTCAACCTAATCAACAGAACACTGCTACTGTATATATGTCCATCCACTAAGGCTGTGAAAATTTATTAAGCAGAACTCTGTGCTTATTTTGATGGAACTTTTACCAGTTGTAGGAAGATTTACTGAGTCTGTTGGGTTTTAAGGAAAATAATCTGATAAAAATCTATTGGAACAAAAAATTGTGTATAGACATATATATGGCCACCATTTAATAATGATGAAGTTAGCTGATAACTCCCTAATAATTTTTTAATAATCAGTACTTTAAAATATCTTAACAATTGCATAGTACTTTAATTAGCTTGCTTATTTAATTTAGCCCCAAGAGACAATGAGAAAAATATGACTAGAACTCAGGCCCAGATTTTAAGAGAATAAGGATCTTGGAACCAAATACCTTTTACTTGAAGTGTTTGTAGATTTTACTACTGAAAAAATTCTAAAGATTGATTTGCCTATGACATTCAAAATCTTTGGTATCTTAATATTTGAAAAATAACCTACACTAGAAAGCATATGTTGGTACCGAAAAATATGGTGAATGTGTGGTTTAGGACTAGTGATTAGTTTACAGTATTGAATTTTTTAATTGGTATGTAAAGAGATCACAAGAGGAATAACATTAATGTCCTTCTCAGGGCATGTACACCGGAATGTTTATAGCAGCAATGTCCACAATAGCCAAACTATGGAAAGAACCTAGATGTCCATCAACAGATGAATGGATAAAGAAGAGGTGGTATATATATACAATGGAATACTATGCAGCCATCAAAAGAAATGAAATCTTGCCATTTGCAACAACGTGGATGGAACTAGAGGGTATTATGCTGAGCGAAATAAGTCAGTCAGAGAAAGACAATTATCATATGATCTCCCTGATATGAGGAATTTGAGAGGCAGAGTGGGGGGTTTGGGGGCTAGGGAAGGAAAGAATGAAACAAGATGGGATCAGGAGGGAGACAAACCGTAAGAGACTCCTAATCTCACAAACAGGGTTGCTGGGGGGGGGGGGTGTGCACAGGGTGGTTGGGTTATGGACATTGGGGAGAGTATGTGATAAGTGAGTGTTGTGAAGCCTGATGATTCATAGAACTGTACCCCTGGGGCAAATAATACATTATATGTTAATTTAAAAATTAATTAAAAAAGCATTAATGTCCTTCTTAGAAGCATATAACTTGAGGTCTGAAAAGGACTGTAGAAAGAAACCTAGTATTTTTTTTTAAGTAGGCTCCATGCTGATGGAGCCCCACATGAGGCTTGAACTCATAACCCTGAGATCAAGACCTGAACTGAGATCAAGAGCCAGATACTCAGGGCGTACGGGTGGCTCAGTCGTTAGGCATCTGCTTTTGGCTTGGGTCATGGTCCTAGGGTCCTGGGATGGAATCCCACATCGGGCTCACTGCTCAGCAGGAAGCCTGCTTCTCCCTCTCCCACTCGCCCTGCTTGTATTCCCTCTCTGCAGTCTCTCTCTCTCAAATAAATGTTTAAAAAAAAAAAAAAGCCAGACACTACCGACTACAATAGTCGGGTGACCCAAGAAATCTAGTGTTACATGTGCATTTTGTGGTTGTGGAAATGGAAGCCTTAGAGAATTAGAGAAAAAATTAGGGGCAGATTTTTTGGGTTGAACCAGCTCTTCTGACTCCTGGTTCAGTGACATCTCAAAGCCTTAAATTCAGCTTTGAGATTTATGAAACATTTGCTGAGTATTGTGTGCCAAGTGTAATACTAAGAGAAATGCACTTCAGTTTGTGTCCTCAAGAAGCTAACAGTGTAGTAAAAGATCTGTAAACATCAATTATAGCAATGTCAACATTTGAATACAGGTATACATAATACAGTGGTGGCCATAACTGAACCTGACAAAATTTTATTTTATTTTTTAAAGATTTTATTTATTTATTTGACAGAGATCACAAGTGGGCAGAGAGGTGGGCAGAGAGGGTGGAGGGAAGCAGGCTCCCTGCTGAGCAGAGAGCCCGATGTGGGGCTCGATCCCAGGACCCTGAGATCAGGACCTGAGCAGAAGGCAGAGGCTTAACCCACTGAGCCACTCAGGCGCCCCCTGACAAAATGTTAAAGCTTAGTAATACCCAGGGTTAGCCATTATCTAGAGAAACAGATACACTCATACACTGTATGATATCCATCAAAATTTTATTCATTTTTTTTAAGATTTTTTTTTTTTTTTTGAGAGAGTGTGTGAGGGGGAGGTGCAGAGGGAGACAAAGAATCCTCAGGCAGACTCCCTGCAGAGCACAGAACAACCCAACACTGGGCTTGATCTCAGGAGCCCAAGATCATGACCTGAGCTGAAATCAGGAGTTGACCACTCAACTGACTGAGCCACCCACATGCCCCAAAAACATTTTTAAAGATTTTATTTTTAAATAATTTTCTACACCCAACATGGGGCTCGAACTCAATCCTGAGATCAAGAGTCCCATGCTGCAGTGACTGAGCCAGCCAGGTGCCCCCCCATCAAAATTTTAAATGCTCATTTCTTAGACCAAACAATCCCACTTCCAGGAATTTACCCTAAAGATTACCAACAGGAATTTGCAAAGACTTGAGTAGAATGTACATTCACATTGGTCATCAAATAAAATGAAAAAAATTTAAATGTCCATCAATGGAGGACATAAAATATTTTGGTATAAAATATACACATGGTTAAAAGCCTAAGCTAATTCTCCACTTGCTGTTATGGTACGAACTCCAAGATACATTAAGAACTTTAATTTTCCGGGATGCCTGGGTGGCTCAGTTGGTTAAGTGGCTGCCTTCGGCTCAGGTCATGATCCCAGCGTCCTGGGATCGAGTCCCACATCGGGCTCCTTGCTCCGCAGGGAGCCTGCTTCTCCCTCTGCCTCTGCCTGCCTCTCTGTCTGCTGTGCTCGCTCTCTCTCTAACAAATAAATAAAATCTTTAAAAAAAAAAAAAAACTTTAAATTTTTTAAAAGATTTTATTTATTAGAGAGTGAGAGAGCATAAGCAGGGAAAGCGGCAGGCAGAAGGAGAGGGAGAGGAAGAAGCAGACTCCCTCCTTAGCAGGGGGCCCAATGCAGGGCTCGATCCCAGGACTCTGGGATCATGACCTGAGCCCAAGGCAGATGTCCAACCAACTGAGCCACCCAGGCGCCCCCATTAAGAATATTAAGCTGCAATAATATGTATCTGTATCTATATATATGTTTGCCTATATGTAAAAAGTAGTTCAGCAGAAAAAAAACGTGACCTCTGAGTAGTTCGGCTAAAGTGAGGATAAGGAAAAGGATTTTACACCTCTATCATTTGAACATTTGAGTTTTTATGGCAAGAATATTTTGCTTTTATAATTTTTTT
>ML103468.1:140251-161294 GCA_003697995.1 Taxidea taxus jeffersonii
TTTTTTTAAAAGATTTTATTTATTTATTTGACAGACAGAGATCAGAAGTAGGCAGAGAGGCGGGCAGAGAGGGGGAAGCAGGCTCCCTGCTGAGCAGAGAGCCCGATGCGGGGCTCGATCCCAGGACCCCCAGACCATGATCTGAGCCGAAAGCAGAGGCTTTAACCCACTGAGCCACCCAGGCGCCCCTTGCTTTTATAATTTTTAAACACGTTGTTTAAGTGAAGACTATGCAGCAAACCAAAATATATAGGCTGATGAAAACTAAAAATAGCAGGATACAAAATTCTGTGTTTGTTATGTGTGGTAGGCAGCCTCTAAGATGGCCTGCATGATGGTTGCCCGCTGGGATTCATGCCCTTATGGAATCCCCTCTTGGAGTGTGGACTTACTGATTCACTTGTAATCATTAGGGATGTCCCTGCTGGGTTTTTAAGACTGGCTTCCATCTTGGACGTTCTCTGATTCTCTCCTTCTCAGATCATCACCTGGGATGTTGTGAGGACATATAAGCAGCCTCGAAAAGGGACTACCTCCCAGCAACCATGTGAGTAAGCTGAATCCTTTGACCCCAGTTCCATTAAGATGACTCAAACCCATACATTTCTAGTTTCCTGACACACAGAAACTAAGGTGCTCAATGTTTGTTGTTTTAGCCACTGGGTTTTGGATTATTTTGTTATGTAATAATAGATAACTATAACAGCAAAAGCATATGGCAGGATGACCCACATACAATGCCTGATCCACGTGGGAATACAAAGACCTGACTTTCTAGACCCATTGGGGGACAACTCTGAAAGGCTGTCTTAGCTCCTAAGCTCTCTGTGGGGTTGGCTGAGATTGTCATTGGGCCTGCAGTTGCACATTAGCTTTCCCTCTGCCCATTCCTGCTTTCTTTCCCTCCCTTACAGTGTCAACCTCCAGGGAACTCATTAATAAATGTTCTGTACACTACACTCTTCTCAGAGCCCGCTACCTGGGGAATCCAATCCGTGATCACCATCCAGAACATCTATGTATCCTAGAGAGCTGCTCCAAATATCACTGTCTCAGCCAGCAAGACGTTCTTGAGCGAGAGGAAGCAGGGGATAAGCTCAAAACATTTTATTGACATGATTCGGAAATTATATTACTTCCACTCATATATCATAGGTAAGAATTATAGCCACATTCACCTGCAAGACAGGAAGCTGGGAAATGGACCTTCTAGTCACGTAGTCATCTACCCAACTAACTAAAACAGAGATTCTAAGAGAAGTGCTCTAGTTTTGTTTTTGCTGTGTAAGAAACTAACCCAAAACTTAATGGTGTAAAACAGCAACCGTCCTATTACACTCAGGAGATGATTCAAGTTACAGAAGGGACGCAGCAGAGATGGGAGTGAGTCATCTCCGGAAGGCCAGAACCCCAGCTGGATGGCTGGGATACGGAAGTTGACTCAAACAGCTGGGGCCTGGAGCACCTGTTAGCGGGAAGACCCTGTTCCCAGAGAGCATCTTCACTCTCATGTTTGGCTCCTGGGCTAGAATGATAGAAAGACTGGTTCAGAGGGGATTGTCTTCCAGAGCATCTACTTGTGGCCTATTCCACAGGACAGTCTCGGGACAACTGTGCTTGCAGAGTGCTCAGGGCTCCAAGAGCAAGACCAGCGAGGAAGGTTTTTAATACTTAACCTTGGAAGTTATATAGCTTCACTTGCACTGTCCTTTATTGGTCAAGTCGGTCTGGCCAGAGCCCACCCAGATTCAAGGGGAGGAAACGTACATCCCACAGGAGGAATGTCGAAGAATTAATACCACTGCAGGGGTAGATACTGGGGGACAATTAGTTCCTGCCACAGGCCCTGTATCTGTACCATAAAAACGAAGGACACACAGAGAGAAAAGGAGACAATTAACAACTATAAAAATTTTTACTGATTTATTTTTAAAATTATTATATATAAATATATTATTATTATTACTATTTTTTAGAGAGGGGGAGCGAGAGCAAAAATGAGAGCACAGGGTTGAGGGGGAAGGAGAGAGAGAATATATATCATAATATATAAAAATATAAACAACAAAAATATATAAATATATTATAAATATATATTATATATATATATCAGCTGTTTTTGAGAGAGAGGGGCAGAGGGAGAGGGAGACAGAAAATCCAAAGCAGGCTCCACACCCAGGATGGAGCCCAACTTGGGGCTTGATCTCACAACCCTAAGATCATGACCTGAGCTGAAATCAAGAGTTGGATGCTTAACTGACTGAGCTACTCAGGTAGCCCAGATGAAGTTTCTATAATATACCAGTTAATCTGTAGCTATTTTCTAATTGCCGCATACACAGCTCCACTGCTTTTGTATCCTGAATAGAGTTGCTAAGTTCCTTATCATATATAGGATAGAGCTGAAGCCCTTCCTTCAGGCTCAAATTCTTTAAGCTTTTAAATATAACTCAAGAACCTTAGCATATGGAAATGAAATGTTCTTTGTGGGATTAAAGCTGTTTACAGGAGGAATGAGTCTCTGGTAGGTTGCTTACAGATTGTCCAGCTTGGGTTGCTATAGATTGGGTAACTACTAGGTCCTAACAAAGTAGTGTTCCTCAAGGAACATACGTAGTATCATAGTTTGAGTACCATAGTGGGACCCAAACTAGTTCTCCAAGGTCTTCCATTCCATTTCCGCTTTATAAAATTTAATATATTATTCAGCAGGATAAGTAACCTCCCTGTCAGACAATGTACTGTACATTATTAATATGACTTTTTTTCTGAATTAAAAAAATAAAGGTTTTGGGGGCACCTGGGTGGCTCAGTCAGTTAAGCGTCTGCCATCAGCTCAGGTCATGATCCCAGGGTCCTGGGATTGAGCCCCACATCAGGTTCCTTGCTCAGCCAGGAGCCTGCTTCTTCCTCTGCCTGCTGCTCCCCCTGCTTGTGCTCACTCTCTCTGACAAATAAATAAAACCTTAAAAAAAAAAAAGTAAGGTTTTTTATCACAAGGGAAAACTTGGACAGGAACTGAGCCTACTGGGATCTTTAAACTCTTCCAAGACTTTGGGATTTCCCTCATGTTCCTAGGGCTAGGGTGACCTTGTCCCATTGCTCTAGAACAGCAGCATCCACTTTGCTGCTGGGAAATCCTGGGATAATGTTGAAAGTCTAAAAGGAGCAATGAAGCATGACTAAATTTCATTAATCTCAATTTCCCCTGTCAAGGAGAATAAAGGCCACAATTTTATTTATTTATTTGGCCTGTTTCTGTTTCTTTTTTAGGTCACGAAGCAACCTAGGGGTGCTTGGGTGGTTCAGTCAGTTGAGCATCTGTCTTTGGCTTGGGTGGTGATCCCAAGGGTCCTGGGATTGCTCCTTGCGTTGGACTCCCTGCTCAGTGGGGAGTCGGCTTCTCCCTCTTCCTTTGCCTGCTGCTGCCCCTGCTTGCACTCTCTCTCTCTCACTGTGTCAAATAAATAAATAAGAAGCTTAAAAAAAAAAAGACTAGAAGCAACCTGGTCTTTGTCTGAGATACAACATTATGTAGATAAAGGTTTTGTTTTTTTTTTTAAGATTTTATTTATTTATTTGACAGACAGAGATCACAAGTAGGCAGAGAGAGATGGGGAAGCAGGCTCCCCACCAAGCAGAGAGCCCAATGGGGGGCTCGACCCCAGGACCCCAGGTTCACGACCCAAGCTGAAGACAGGCTTTAACCCACTGAGCCACCCAGGTGCCCCGATAAAGTTAAATAATAGGATAACATATGCCTTCCTATATAGCTCCCCAAAACCCCAAACTACAATTCCCATAAAGCATGAAGTGGAAATGTATTGTTTGCTTAGTAGCAGGAACTAAACAGCCACACCCCATCATGGGATGGGGCTTGTTTTGTACCTGCAAACCCAGAGGGACCGAGGAGGGAAGGGTAGTGTATCCCTGGGCAGCAGCATTCCCTTGGGAAATTGGGATTATTCCTCAGTAACTCCTGATAGGTCCTCATTCTGTGACCTATGCCCTCGCCTTGTTTACCCACTTTGCTAGCCAAATGCATGTGTCCATCTCTCTAAACCTTTTGTTCCACAGAAGATGAGATGTGTTCCTTACTCCTTTCACTCTCTCTCTATCTCTAGGGTTCTACCTAATATTTCCCTCTCACAGCATTTCCACACATTCGTGAGGTACGTTTTCTGCCAGTTGGAATTTATCGTTTTCCTCCCATGGACTCTGTACCTCTTCTTCACTGTGCTCAGTGCGTTGCCCTTTGGCAAAACTAGGACAATTCTCATTCAAAACTGGAATATTGGGACAGTAATAGGGAATCGTTTTAGGAACGTGTGGTGCCACGTATAAATCAACTGATGGCCAAAAAAGAGATGCCTAATCATTTTTTTAAAATATTTTATTTATTTAGGGGCACCTGGGTGGCTCAGTGGGTTAAAACCTCTGCCTTCGGCTCAGGTCATGGACCCAGGATCCTGGGATCGAGCCCCGCATCGGGCTCTCTGCTCTGCGGGGAGCCTGCTTCCCCCCACCCCCTGCCTGCCCCCTCTGCCTACTTGTGATCTCTGTCAAATAAATAATAAATAAATCTTTTTTAAAAGATTTTATTTATTTATTTGACAGACAGAGATCACAAGTAGGCAGAGGGGCAGGCAAAGAGAGAGGGAAGAAGCAGGCTCCCCACTGAGCAGAGAACCCAATGAGGGGCTCCATCTCAGGACTCTGAGATCATGACCTGAGTCGAAGGCAGAGGCTTTAATCCACTGAGCCACCCAGGTGCCCCATTTTTAATAATATATTTGAGTCTTGAGAATCCATATCTTATTCCATTGTGAACGTTCTGATTGGAATTTGTTCTTCCATTCACATTTTATGGTTTAATTCATTAAGTCCCTGTACAAGAAAAGCAGTTTTAAGAAGGAAAAATGAAAAACACCCTAAGAGGGTAGGAAACCTTTCTGCTAGGTGAACCACCAGAGATTAGGAGCTTGCATGCTTTTAACAGCCACCTCCTAATATCCTTAGTAGCTTTATGATTAAGGCTAGTAGGCAAGGGCTATGCTGATTCAATTTCATTCCTGGGGCAGTACCCAGCCTGCTCTCTCTATATAAGTATTTTAAGATTTTATTTATTTGAGAAAGAGAACACAAGAAGGGGGAGCTGCAGAGGGAGGAGAAGCAGGTTCCCCACCAAGCAGGGAGCCTCACGTGGGGCTCCATCCCAGGACCCTGGGTTCATGACCCGAGTTGAAGACTGACCCCGGTGCCCCATGCTCTATATATTTTAACATTCTGATGTTAACTCAAGTTACTATGTCTGATGCTCAAGGTTGAGCAGATCAAGTCAACTGCTCATCCTTGGGAATAACAAGTAATTTTTCCCGGGCTCCAAGATACTATGATTAGGACATTGGGCAAGGTTTTCCTAAATTGGCCCATTTGCCCAGAAGAGGTCATTCCTGTCCCTGTGGGAGTACCTCTCTCCCAGAGAGCTGCATTGACTCACTCTCTGACTCAGCACGATTACACACAATAAACAGTTGAGAAATTATTGTCTCTGATGCAGGAAAGCACATGGATGCGGTTAGGAACCAAAAAAATATACCAGATCTGTTTCCCACTGGGGCCATCGTTCTTTCCCTGAATGCACTCACAAAGCTAATACATCAGAAGTGTCGGCTATCCTCTTTCACTCTCACACTCCAGATGCTCCAAAGCCTTTCACCTTCCTTCCCCAAGACCCCCAAACACTTTTTCTACCAGAATTCCAAGAATTTGCTCTTTTTTCTTCAATATATATGCACCAAGTTTAGCCAAGTTAAGTTTAGCCAAATTGGCAGAGATTGCTTTCTGGTTAAGTAGAGTACATAGAGGGCGCCTGGGTTGCTCAGTGGGTTAAGCCACTGCCTTCGGCTCAGGTCATGATCCCAGGGTCCTGGGATCGAGCCCCACATAGGGCTCTCTGCTCAGTGGGGAGCCTGCTTCCCCCTCTCTCTCTGCCTGCTTCTCTACCTGCTTGTGATCTCTGTCAAATAAATAAATAAAAGCTTAAAAAGAAAAGGAGAGTACATAGAGCGCTCTGTTTAAAATAGTTGCCTAGTGTTCCACTGTGTACCTCTACCAAAATGTATCCCAATTCCCTATCAATAATGATAACTAAAATGTATTGAGCATATACTATGGATTAGGTACAGTTCTAAGTATCACAGCCCAGTGAAATAAAATCCATTATTAGCTCCACATTAAAGATGGGTAAACCAAAAGCACAGCGGGGTAATTTCTTCATGATCACACAGCTAGTAAACTGTGGAGATGGGATTTGAATCCAGTAATTCTTTTTTTTAATTAAAGATTTTATTTATTTGAGAGAGAAAGCGAGCATGAGCAGAGGCAAAGGGGCAGAGGCAGAGGGAGAAGCAGATCCCTTGAAGAATAGGAGCTGAAGGACTCCATCCCAGGATCCTGGAATCATGATCCAAGCTGAATGCAGACGCTGAGCCGACTGAGCCACCCAGACGCCCACCAAAAAAGGTAATTTTTTGCACTTTGTCTTTCCCCTAAATAATGAATATCTATGTCTTCCTTAGAACTATGCTCATAACATGGCTTAAGGTCTTAAAATTTGATCTTGGATAAAATAATAAGCAGATCATACAGGGCAGTCTGAAGTTATCTAGTTTGTCATATGCTAAGTAATGGCCTCTCTACTAATTTGGAAAATACAGAAATGTAGAAAATAATCCATTTATTGATTAGTAACCCTTACGCTGTATAATTTATTGGTCCTCCCAGATACTATCTTCTATTTCTTTAAAATTATTGATAGGGGCGCCTGGGTGGCTCAGCGGGTTAAAGCCGCTGCCTTCGGCTCGGGTCATGATCCCAGAGTCGTGGGATCGAGCCCCGCATCAGGCTCTCTGCTCTGCGGACAGCCTGCTTCCTCCTCTCTCTCTCTGCCTCCTTGTGATCTCTGTCTATCAAATAAATAAAATAAAAATCTTTAAAAAAATTATTGATAGACATTGGTATTTGTGAATTAATTCCAAGTGATTAGCAGTTTAGTAGAAATTAGTCATGTAGTCATATATATGCTGACAAAAACTTCCAAATTATATTTTAGATTATGTGCATTTTATTGGACTATATAAGTCACATTTCATAAATTTCATTTTCTAAAACTTTCAGCTATCTTGAATAATGTCCCTTCTTGTTGAATATACCCATATTTCAGACTTGCACAAATGTGGATATGAATTGAATCCATTTTTCTCCCATATATATATCTATATATTTTGTTGTTTTTAAGTAATCTCTATGCCCAAATGGGACTCAAACTCATGACCCTGAGATCTAGAGTCATATGCTCTGTTGACTGAGCCAGACAGGTACCCCTAGATTTATATGTTTTGTAAACTTGATTGAGAAGTATCTACAAACTTCAACATGGAAATATTTAAGTCTTGGGCACTTGGGTGGCTTAGTCATTAAGTGCCTGCCTTTGGCTCAGGTCATGATCCCAGAGTCGGGATCAAGCCTCACATTAGGCTCCCTGCTAAGTGGGGAGACTGCTTCTCCCTCTGCCTGCTGCTCCCCTGCTTGTGGGCACTCCCTCTCTCTGGTAAATAAATAAAATATTAAAAAATATATGTATATATTTTATTCTTGGGTGTCCTGGAATAGGGTAACTACATTTCTGTGAATGACACATATACACAGTCAAATGTAGAAATAAAGTAAACGTGAAAAACATTTTTTTTATTTAAAATTTTTTTTATTAATTTGACAGAGAGAGAGAGAGAGAGACAGCGAGAGAGGGAACACAAGCAGGGGCAGTGGGAGGAGGAGAACCAGGCCTCTCACCGAGCAGGGAGCCCAATGCGGGACTCGATCCCAGGATGCTGGGATCATGACCTGAGACGAAGGCAGGCTTAACGACTGAGCTATCCAGGCACCCCCAAGACATTCTTTCTGATTAGGTGTGAATAGGATATATTTTTAAGAATTTGTCTATAGCCAAAATTTATTTAGAGAAGAGTTTCCTTTCAGGATTCTTCCAAGAACTGGAAAAATAATGCTGTTTGTCCCTTTGGGTTGCTATCACTAAATACCACAGACTGGGTATCTTATAAACGAATTTGTTTTTGACAGCTCCAGAGCCTGGAAATCCACTGTCAGGGTACCAGCGTGGTCAGGTCTGGTGAAGGCCCTTTCTAGGCTGCACACTGCTGTCTCTTGCTGTGCTTCACAAGATAGAAGGGAGTAAGGAGCGCCTGTGGTCTCATTCATAAAAGTACTCATCCCATTCATGAAAGCCCCATCCTCCTAATTAAAGCACCTCCCAAAGGCCCTGCCTCCTAAAATCATCACACTGGGTGTGAGGATGTCAACATATGAATTTTGAAGGGACACAAACATTCAAATCATAACAAATACTTAAATCGACAGCAGTCCTCCTCGGTTACGGTTAAGTAATCGCCAGTGGCAAGTGGCGATCGCCCGATACTAGCATATAGTTCTACTTTACTCTGAGTAACTGTGCTGGGAGATACACTGTCTCTGAGTCATGCTATCAAAGAGACAATGAACTCAGTGAACTCAGTTGGCCAGATCCCAGGTTCTAGTTAACGTATGTGCACCCAACAGGACTTTGATTTACTAAGTCTTTGCAGCATCAAGGCTGTTCCTAAAATTTTTCTTCACTGTACGTATCACAATCCATTGAGATTATAATTTTTAAACTATATTCCAAATTTGGGAAAAATGATCAAGTTATGAGAAGGATTTGGGGCAATCATTATATCCAACACTATTTACTGAGTGGCAACACCATGTAATAATGTACACACTACTTTACCGGTTGAAATGGGGATAATAATAACACTTGCCTCATAGAGTTAACTAAATAGTATGTGTAAAGCACTAAGCATGAATAAAGTGTGTAGTAAGTGTTAGTTGTTGTTATTTCCACCTTTAAAAAGAAAGATTGAAAATGTATACCCATCTGGCTGGCCCAGTTGATAGAGCATCCAGCTTGATCCTGAAGTTGTGAGTTCGAGTCCCACATTGGGTGTAGAGATTACTTAAAAATAAAATGTGTACCTAGAAACCTGTGATTTTGTATGCAACCAATCTATAGTTTAGTACTAGAATAGAAAGCATTATGGCTTTTTCCACATAATATTTTACATCAAAAATTTTATCTCTAATCAGTTGAAAATAATAAGAATGGGAAAACCTTGGCTTTAGAAATACGCTTCTAGAGAGAAAATAAGTATATAAGTATTAGATACTTGAACTACCCTCTGAGGTTTAGCTACTAAAAGCAATGTCCAAAAACAAAACAAAACAAAACAAAACAAAACCCTCTTTTGAATCCTGATTTATTTCATGCCCAGTAATAGTCATCACCAATACCTATTGTAGTATCTTGCACAGCCAGGTATTCAAACATTTGCTCAATAAATAAATGAATAAAAAGTAAATTCACAGATATAGCTGAGAGTATGAAGAGAATGTTTAATTTTTTTTCATTTAGCTCCAGCAAAGTAATTCCCAACCAGCAAAGTGCATACAGTTTATATAAACCGAGCTCTTTGGTCCGTAGAGTAATGCATCACGGGAAACTATAATCACTGCTTGTACAACTGGGCATGATCCCGTAAAATTCTGTGCTCTTGGTGACAAAGGAAGGAGGGGGACAGACAGATGGAGCAGCAGGACAGATGGAGCAGCAGTTCTTCACTCCTGCTGGAGGACAAGTCAAAACCAATGTCCGACCAGTGGAAGATTGCTGACATGTATTTTTGTGAAGGAGTTAGACAAATTTGCAGACATACTACAGTTTTTAGAAAGGTGACTTACTGGGGCGCCTGGGTGGCGCAGTCGTTAAGATGTAGGAGGGGATCATCACAGGTCAAGGTACACAGGTAATAGCTTCTAGAAGCTGGAAAAGACAGGGAAAAGTTTATCCCCTGGAGCCTCCAGACGAACTCAACCCTGCTAATGGCTTAATTTCAGCCCCGTGAAACCCCTTTCAGACTCCTGACTTGTACAGCTGTAACATAATAAACTGTGTTAAGTCACTAAATTTGTAGCACTTTGTTTGGAAGCAAGTTTCTTTCTTTCTTTTTTTTTTTAAAGATTTTGTTTATTTGACAGACAGAGATCACAAGCAGGCAGAGAGGCAGGCAGAGAGAGAGAGGAGGAAGCAGGCTCCCCGCTGTGCAGAGTCCGATGCGGGGCTCCATCCCAGGACCCTGGGATCATGACCTGAGCCGAAGTCAGAGGCTTTAACCCACTGAGCCACCCAGGTACCCCTGGAAGCAAGTTTCGATTAACACATTCATTAATCTGCACCAAACCTATGGAGACCCTAATCTGAAGTCAATACAAACGCAACCTTACCTCTAGTTCTCTTGGATTACAACTGGAGTTATCCTTGGAAAAGCGATTTATTCGGGTTTGGGGCAGGAAAAAAGATAAGATGAATCACAGCTTCCTTTGGTATCAGAAAGTGAAGAAGTGCTCAACAAGGATTGGGGGGCATGTCAAAAGGGTACCGACACTAATCTGAAAAGGCTACCAATGGCTAAAGCTGGAACAAGCTGAACAACAAAATAATGATGGATTATAACCCCTCAAATAAAATATGTATTCTCATGAGGCCACAATGAACTAAATTAATACATAAATACATACATACATGGAAGAGAATGGACAATTCCACTGAAGAATGTTAAAATTAATATGGGAAAGGGGTGCCCGGGTGGTTCAGTCGGTAAAGCGCCTGCCTTCAGCTCAGGTCATGATCTCAGGGTCCTGGGATGGAGCCACAGTTTGGCTCCCTGCTCAGCGGGGAGTCTGCTTCTCCCTCTCCCCCTCCCCACACTCACTCTCTTAAATAAAACTGTTTAGAAAATTAACATGGGAAAGCTGGAGGAGAAGCAAACTATTTGCATAGTTCAAAGTGTGTCTCCCAAGATACTTCGTAATTACAAGTGCAAATACAGTAACTCTGTGGTGGAGAAACCCTGAAGACATCAGCTTAACCAAGTAATCAAGATTAATCATCACTAGTGTGGCAAGTAGAATTCTAAGATTCCTGTTCACTCCCTCCATCCTCCTTACCTTTTTTGTTCTTGTTGTTTTAAGATTTTATTTATTTATTTGACAGCGAGAGGGAGAGCACAGGCAGGGGGAGCAGCAGGAAGAGGGAGAAGCAGGCTCCCTGCACAGGCTCCTGCTGAGCAGGGAGCCTGATGTGAGACTCAATCCCAGGACCCTGGGATCATGACCTGAACTGAAGGCAGATGCTTAACTGACTGAGCCACCCAGTTGTCCCATAAGGGCCTTTTACACCTGCCTAGAAATCAGAGACTCGAGGTATGAGAGGGACTGTTTGGGAGGTTTACCTGCCCTTATGGAAGTGCCATCAGTTAGAACTGGAGTGGAAGCTGTAGGAAATGAGAGTGTTCCCTGGCTGCCAGACAGCCAGGAAACAGTTCTGTCCTATAACCAAGAAACTGAATTTTGCCAACAGCCTGAGTGAGCCAACAAGAGGACTACAAGTTCCAAATCCGAATGCAGCCCAGCCAACACCCTGATTTCACCCTTGGGAGACCCTGAGCAGAGAGCCCAGCCGCCCTTTGCCTGGACTTCTCACCTCTAGAAATGGAAAGATAATAAATGGGTCATGTTACGGTGCTGGGTCTGCGGGATTTACTTGGGTGGCGGAAGAAAACTATACAACCAGCCATAACACATCTCAACATCATGCCCCGATAGGATGCTCTGAAAAGGACACATCATGTCTGAGATGTTCTTGCCAAAACTACATTACCGCATCTCATCATGAGAAAACCCAAGAGAAACCCAAATTGGGAGACACTCTACAAAATGGCTGACCAGTACTCTTCAAAAAGGTTGAGATCATAAAGAAAAGGAAAGACTGAGTGTCTGGAGTGGAAAAAGGACATTAGTGGTAAACCGATGAAATCTGAACAAAGTCCATAGTTAACGACAAAAAAATATGACAAAACACCTGGAGCTATTTCCCTCTAGAAATCAGCTAGTCTATATAACTGTAAGCAATTTACTTGCCTAGAACTTGGTTTTTCTAATTGTTAGGTAACACAAAAAGCACATTTTATTTTCTTTCAAGATAGCTCAATTTTGGAAGCGTTGGTGTGTTTCGGAAGACTTAATATGCTTCAGTATTGTAATGATTTTGATGCGATGTTACAGATTAATGAAAGCAAATACTATTTTTTTTTTTAAGAGAGAGAGGGGGTGCCTGCCCAGGAGTTGGTCGGGGGAGAGGCAGAGGGAGGAGAAGGAGAGGAAGAGAATCTTAAGCAGGCTCCATGTGGGGCTCCATCTCACCACCCTGAGATCATGACCTGAACCAAAATCAAGAGTTAGACACTTAGCCAGCTGAGCCACCCAGCACCCCTAAACCAAATAATATTAATGGATTATAATCTAAAAATGAAAATCTGGACAACTTAGGACATTGTGGAGGCTTTTTGTGGTTGCTGCTTTGCTGTTTGCTTTTTCTTTTACTTCAAATTAAGGAGTTGGCATAAACAACAAATAACACAAAACCCCTCTTTTGTAGTTTAAAAGAATGAACATTTCGGAAATTTTCTGAACTCAAGCCCGGTTAAAGAGAGGGGAGCAAAAAAGAATTCAGTAACACACCATTCAAAGAGTTTGATTTAGAAAAGATAGAAATCCTCTTCCAATAGAAGAAAAAGAAACGGACAAATGGCCTGCGGGGTATTAGCATGAGCATTCTAAGAATGGTATCGGGATTCTCTGTCCTTATAACTTGTTCGTTAGCTTGATTTCAGCGAGATGGACATATACTGTCCATATGGACATAGACTGAATGATAATTTATCACATCATCCGTGATTACTGTACAACGTATGCTAACTTTGCTGCTCATACATTTTAGTAACACGATTCTTCCCTCCTTCCTCCACAGACAGAAACATACTGCTTGCCATTTCTAGCTCAAGACTGGCTTAACGGCCTCCTCTGAGGTTAATGTTAACATCGTTCTGGACAGAGTAACAGGAAGCATCTGGGTATCTTACCACAAACTGAGATGATCCATTCTTTCGCCATTTGAAGTATAAATTCTGTTGGTATTAAATTACTTAATTGCTTCTGCTCTGTATGTTAATGCATTAAAACATTCAGATATATAGAACATCATAAAACCTCTGGGAAAACAAATGATTTATGAATACATAAATATTTATTTTGTTCTTCCCAGTTAGTCAATATTTATTCTTTTTCCCCCATTTATTTCTTTATTTTTAAAGTTTTTATTTTAATTCCCGTTAGTTAACATACAGTGTCAGGTTAGTTTCAGGTGTACAATGTAGTGTAGTGATTCATCACTTCCGTATATCACCCACTGCTCATTACAACAGGTGCTCTCCTTTATCCCCATCACCTATTTCACCCATCCCCTCACCCCCCATGCCACAAAAGCCATTCTTGCAAATCTCTTGTTTTTATGTTCTAGAACCATCCATGGCTACAGCAAAACTCAGGGAACAATGTGAGTCAATTAACAGCTGCCAAGTTACCTAGAGGAGCAGATGGTATAATTGATCATGTCCTACATAATGGGGGGAGGGACTACTTAAAGATATTTCCTCAAATATGCCACAGAGTTTCCACACAAAAGGCTATAATGAAAACCATATTTCTCTCCTCTCGTATGTTTGCTTTTACTGCAGGCTATTCTCTCTTATTGTACTTTTACTTTTTAACCTGTAGCATTTTCAGTATTAAGTGACATTAGTCATTTAAAAATAGAGTGTGTATACACTTTAAGTGGTCTTAGTAATAAAGAATGTACCACAGAAATAGCCAATAGAGAAAGCACCACTCCCGGATGTTTTAGCTAGACTATAATATGGACAGCTGGAATATAATGTTCAAGGGACTAGCATGGTTAGAATTGTACAGATCTAATCACCTTAGACTCTCAGTGAGATTTTTTTTTTTTAAGATTTTTATTTATTTGACAGACAGAGATCACAAGTAGGCAGAGAGGCAGGCAGAGAGAGGAGGAAGCAGGCTCCCCGCTGAGCAGAGAGCCAATGTGGGGCTTGATCCCAGGATCCTGGGATCATGACCTGAGCCGAAGGCAGAGGCTTTAACCCACTGAGCCACCCAGGCGCCCGACTCTCAGATTGACAGAAAGTCCACATTTGCTTCCTCGGAATGCTTCTCATTATAGAATAGTCATATCTTTTTTTTGTTTTTAAGATTTTATTTATTTGAGAGAGAAAGAAAGCGAGAGATCACAGAGGGAGAAGCAGACTTGCCACTGAGTGGAGAGCCCGAAGCAGGGCTTTATTCCGGGACCCTGAGATCATGACCTGAGCTGAAGGCAGATGCTTTATGGACTGAGCCACCCAGGCACCCCAAATAGCCATATCCTAATTATAAAATCATCTCAAAGACATTAAACTGGTTAAGAATTCAAAATCTTAAATATTCATTAATTTGACAAATATGGTGCAATTTTGTGGCAAGCACTGTTCTAGATGCTTATTGAACAAAATATCTTTTTTTTTTTTTTTAAGATTTTTATTTATTTGTTAGAGAGAGAGAGAGAGCGAGCACAGGCAGACAGAGAGGCAGGCAGAGGCAGAGGGAGAAGCAGGCTCCCCGCCGAGCAAGGAGCCTGATGTGGGACTCGATCCCAGGACGCTGGGATCCTGACCTGAGCTGAAGGCAGCCGCTTACCCAACTGAGCCTCCCAGGTGTCCCAGTGAACAAAATATCTTAAAAAAAAGAAAAAGAAGGGTGCCTGCCTGGCTCAGTTGGCAAAGCATCTGACTCTTGATCTCGAGGTCATGAGGTCAAGCCCCATGCTGGGTATGGAACCTAGTTTAAAAAAAAAATTAAAATTAAAAACATTTTTTAAAAAAGGAAAAAAGCCCCTAGCTTTCATGGAATATATATGTATGAAATATATATATATCTTAAGTAGGCTCTATGCCCAGCATGGAGCCCAATATAGGGCTGGAGCCACCCAGGTGCCGCAGAACTTTTATTTTTTAAAGTGGGATCTGCATAAAATAAAACATCTCTAAAACAATAATTCTTCTCTCCTTTGCCAGACAGAAGCCACTTGAGGGCAGGGGTTACTGTTTCCCCAATATCCTAACTGCAGGGCCTAGCACTCTATAAGTGATTCATAGGTACTCCTTGAATAATTAAATAGTCGGAAATCTTTTTTGCTTAAGTATAAATAGTGGTTATTGCCTGTTGCATCTGTTCGAACTTTTCAGCTTGGCTTTCAAAGTTCTCTTATTTGGGCCCTAACCTACTTCTTTATTTTCCACTATTTTCCAGCACATATACTGTCATTCTACAGAGAAGACATACTCCTGCTTTACCTCACGCCACTTCCTCTGCCCCAGGTAAGTAAAAACCTCCGTTTAGATTCAACAAACACTGATCTAGGATCTTCTTTGTGCCAGGACTGCTAGAGATTCCCACGTATCTTCCTGACTCTACACAAGCACTCTCACCAGTTTTCGGAAGGGGCAAAAGAGGCTCTGAGCTCCGAGAGGGGCCCAGGGTCACTCAGTGACCCAGGTGGGCCTGGACAACAACCCAAAGCAGCTTAACTCCTTGCTCTGCCCCTTCGGTTCCCTACTATGAGCCCTTGCTTATTCCCCAGGGTTTCCCTGACCTTACTTACCTTGCAGCTAGACTCTAAGCTCCCTGTGCCCAGCTGGGTACCCCATTTTACTTCCCCACAGAGCCTGAATGCCATGCCCAGCAAGCACTCACTGAAGGAAGGCTAAGCAATTTGGGCTGAGTCTCCTATTTTCAACTGTTACAAGTTCATCTTTGCAAGAAATTCATCTTTTTTTTTTTCTTTTAAAGATTTTATTTCGAAGTACATCCAAGTACAACCTGTACATCCAAGGTTGGGCTTGAACTCCCAACACCAAGATCAAGAGTCGCCTGCTCTACTGACAGAGCCAGCCAGGTGCCCCACAAATTTCAGCTTTTGAATTAAGTTTTACACAGTCAGAACTTACTGTTCTGAAAAAGTACTTCCTTTAGTCTTAAATACCTCACCTGAGATTTTAGTATCTTTGACTTACAGGTAAACAATTTAATGTTCAGCTGATCTACTTCCTTCATTGACTTTAATCACAACCCTGCTCAGTTTATTTTCCCAGCACAGAAGTCCTACTGTTTCCAGGTTTTCTTTCATTCTTTGACCACACAATGGCCTCTTCACACCTTTGAGGTATGACAAGGTAAACTTGCACAGACAACCTGCGTTTTCATGAGACAACCTGTCCAGCGTCACGAGTTCTCATTAGCCAGCAGATGTGCCCTCAACACATTTAGCTCGGCCAGCAGTTGAGAAAAAAGTAAGAAAGTTAACATTTTTAAGCCCAGTGGTCTCAAGTTCTTCTTGGGCTCTACCTCTCCCTACGCCTTCCACCAGGCCAGTTCAGACCTTTATCCTATACCTCATCTGTAAAGCCAACGAGAGGACAAGGCCTGTCTGGTTCACTCCTTAACCACCGCAGGATCCTACAAATTTTAGCCTGATAATATATACCGGGAGCTCTTCAAATTTTTGTCCCAATCCGCCATAAAGACACATACATGTGTTTGTAACTGAAGAGAACTGTTTCATGAAATAAACTTTGACCACAATGACTCTGGATATTTTCTATTCTACAGCATTCTGTTCTTTTTAGTAGGTGATTAGCTGCTGAGTTGATTTCTTAAGTTCCCTGTTTCAGACACAATATATGCCACAGAGCTGAGGTCAGTTCTCTGGGCAGGGTACCACCTAGCACCCTGTACAAGAAGACCCCTGTGATCATTTTCCGTTAGAGCCAAGTGCTAGGAGTCTGGCACATAGCACAGTGACTACATGCTTGTAGCTCTGTGTTGGCTCAGGCTGTCTTACAGGAAAAATATATAGTTTAAAAATTAAACTTTCATTTACTCAAGTACTAACTTCAATCACGGAGAAATCTCACACAAATCTTCCAAGAAAATAGTAAATATGTAAATAGGGTTTTAGCTAATATGTTATTTGCTCTTCAATACTTTGGAAATCAATTCTAGAGCAAGGCCCCTTTTTAGTTTTCTAATTAAAGTCCTACTTTGATTAAAGTCACTTTCTGTGAGTTCAGAGAAAAGAAATAGAAATGTTCAGTTATGGAATGGCTGTTAAGTTTCAGATAGTATACTACATATGGTCCTATAAATTATCTTATTCAAGCAGTCGTCTTAAGAATGAGGGCACTGAGGCTTTACGGTCTAGGGAACTTGCCCATTTATATAGCTACTAAACAAATATTAGCTATGGGATTCACACATGGTTTTCTAAACCCCACACCTTAACCTAACACTGTATTTGAATTTTTAAAAAAATATTTATTTGACAGAGAGAATAGAGAGAGAGCACAAGGAAGCAGAGCAGCAGGCAGAGGGGGAGAGAGAGAAGCAGGCTCTCTGCTCAGCAGGCAGCCCGATGCAGGTCTTGATCCCAGGACCCTGGAATGAGGACCTGAGCCAAAGGAAGCTGCTTAACCAACTGAGCCACCAGGGCGCACCCTGTATTTGCATTTTAAAACAATGAACTAATAGCTGTCTGATAATGCAGTTATGTTATTACATGTCAAACATCCACTGCTTCCTTTATGGGATGGCCTTTTTCGAAGGTATTTCATAACCAGGGGTTGTCTGGGTGGTGGAGTCAGTTGGGCATCCGACTCTTGGTTTCGGCTTCAGTCGTTAGGTTATGAGACTGAACCCTGCCTCGGGCTCCGGGCTCAGCATGGAGTCTGCTGAAGATTCTCTCTCCCTCTGCCCATGCCCCCCAAGCTCACTCTCCTAAATAAAATAAATAAATCTTTAAAAAAATTTTTTTTCGTATTTTGTAATGCTTCCTTGTCAGAACAATCTTTCTTCAATACCTCATACTGAAACTTAGATGCATTTCTCATTCTTTAGAATGGCTAATGAAAGAGGCTTTAACTGGTCACAAAATTCTGTTGTGCATTTTGTGAGCACTTTTCCGGTACCCCATTTTATATTTAACACCTTGATTGAGTCTGAAGGACATCAAGATCTAAGCTAAACTTAAAATTCTTTGTTGTAGACTGTCAACTTTCTGGGTATTCAAAGCTATCTGGAGGGGCCATCTGGTTCAGTTGCTACAGCACGTGACTCTTGATCTTGGGGTTGTAAGTTCAAGCTTCACGAGGGGTATGGAGATTACCTAAAAAAAAAAAAACTGGAAAAAAAAATCAATGGACAATTTCTGTTTCAACGTAGATATTTAGTATGCCATAATCTTAATCTCCTTTCATCTTTTCCCGTGTGGAGGTCAACTTGTGACTAGTGCTGCTAAGCCCACTGTCTTGGTAGTGTTTCAAAACAAAACAATAACAAAACAGCACTCCCTGACCTTGAGCCATACTGCCTGTAAGGTGTTTACTGGCAAGCAACCAAAAAGGGCAGCTGACTTTACACAGCATTTACCATGGCTGGAGACCCTGCCTTGGGCCTTCCGTGCACTGTGCCACTTAATCCTTACCATAATACAGTAACGTACGTGCTATTATTATTCTCATTTTGACAAATGAGGAAACTGAGAGGTTAAAAGCTTGCCCAGCATCACACTACCAAGGAAAGTGATAAAGCCAAGTTCCTGAACCAGATGGCCTTGACAGGAGACTGGGCTTCTAACCACTTCACGCTGTTTTGCACAAGAGGAACACACGTGGAAACAAATGAACAAACAAAACCCCCCAAATCCTAGAAAACAACTCAAGGCATTAAAGGAAGAACAAGGTCACTGTAGACTCAGGCGGCATCAGAAAGCTTTGGGGACACGATTCGGAGCAAGGCCTCAAAGCAGAGTGGGAACGGGGGCATCCAGACAAGAATGGCCACGACTTGCTCTGTGGGGCAAAAACCAGCATCAGCCTAACAGAAGGACGAGGTTGGCTCATTTTTAGTAGAATCTTACCGATTTCTGTGCCCTCCTTTCTTTCTCTTTCTGGTTTCCTTAATAAAGCAAAATGCAGGGGCGCCTGGGTGGCTCAGTGGGTTAAGCAACTGCCTTCGGCTCAGGTCGTGATCCCTGAGTCCTGGGATTGAGTCCCACATCAGGCTCGCAGCTCCATGGGGAGTCTGCTTCTCCCTCTGACCTCCCCTCTCATGCTCTCTCACTCTGTCTCTCTCAAAAAATAAAGAAAGAAAGCAAGCAAAATGCAATAAAGCAAGCAAAATGCAAATACCTACTTGTAAGCTCATACAATAGCACCCAGACATGCACAGAACAGAAACAGCAATGTATACGGTTAAGGTAAAAAGTATAATTTTTGGTTACTGAGGTCTTCCCTCCTAGTGTACAACTGGCCTTACCCTTCTACAGTTTGATAATCTTCCTCACCCGAATTTGAATCAAGCTATTTGAATCCTGTTAAGAGTAATTCCTTACTGGGGCGCCTTGGGCGGTGCAGGTGGTGAAGTGACTGACTCTTGTTTCGGCTCAGGTTGTGATGGAGTCCCGCATCGACTCCCTGTTCATTGGGGAGTCTGCTTCTCCCTCTACTCTTCCCCTCCTGCTCCTGATCTCTAGCTCAAAGAAATAAATAAAATCTTTAAAAAAATACTTAAAAAAAATCATAACTTCTTACTTTTTTTTTTTTTAAGATTTTATTTATTTGACAGACAGAGATCACAAGTAGGCAGAGAGGCAGGCAGAGAGAGAGGGAGACGCATGCTCCCCGCCCAACAGAGAGCCTGATGCAGGGCTCGATCCCAGGGCTCTGGGATTATGACCTGAGCCGAAGGGAGAGGCTTTAACCCACTGAGCCACCCAGGAGCCCCCATAACTTCTTACTTTAACTGAACAAGAGAATTTCCCTTTTTCCCCACCCTCACTACTGAACCCTGGCCGTCCATAACAAATATATGGCAAAGACATTACATACAGTACAGGAAGTCCCAAGTTATTAATGAATGTGTTCCAGAACATCACCGTCCATTAGCTGTTTGGAACCTAGAATTTATTTTCCCATGGAAATAGTGGTTAAGTTCCCAGTAGATCTTACCAGGAATGTAGCAGAAATGAACACTGTAATCTTTGTGTTGACCTTTGCCTGTTATTCTGAGGACTCTATGATTTCTCTTCTTACTACAATGTTTTAGCTAACCATCACTTTTGGAACAGGTTTTCATTATTAATTCTAGAAAAGGTTGATAATCACTTATAATTGTACTCAAATCCAATCATTAATACTGCTTTTGGGTGTTCCTTTTTACTAATCGTTACTTACACAACTTTGGTTGGAGTTGGTAGTCCACAGAATGTCTCCAGAATGCCAACAGCCTAGGCTAGGAGGTTACATTCTTCTGCCAAAAGCATAAGGCAGTTAGATGGCACTAGGGACACGTCTCATCCCTGCTGCTGCCAGTGACCAATGGGTTCCTGGAGGGGGTATCTTTTGGGCCTTGTCGGGGGGCGAGGGGGAGATGTTCTTGGTTTCTGGCTTGGCATCAGGTAGGAATTCCCAGGTCTCAGTGCCCCTGGATTAGGTGTTAGAACGTGGAGACGACCTGATCGTGTGTGTTTTGACTACAGCTAAATCTATATTACAGAAATTTCATACTCAAATAATCTAAAACCATGACCTGGATGTCTGCCAACTACACTTGTCTCAGAAACATTTTCTTGCAGGGCACCGTAACCACAATAAAACCGGATCTTTGTTTTAGATAGAAACATTACCAACAAATGTTTCCAAAACAGAAATGCTTAAAGTGGAAAAAAAAAATTGTGTCTACTGCCATCATAATAGTGTGGTTTTGAAAACTTTTAGGCTCTGTACACACAGCCTACTTCTACCTTTTTTACCCCCTTGGGAGTTTTTACACTGGCTAGGGACTCCTGATGACTTTAGCATCTGTCTTTGGAAATGTATGATCAGGGAAGGTTTATATACATGCCCTTGACCCGCCCCCC